>JAPMOR010118157.1:377796-418109 GCA_026543865.1 Argiope aurantia
ATGCAGAAGCATAAATGTTTTTGAATTAATTTATATTTTAAAAGGGATAAATCCATTCTGAACAACATTCAAGATTCTAATAACTTTTCAAAAAGAACCTTCAAAATTCATTAAACCTTTTTTTTATTAATAGTTTTCATAAATCATGAATAAATAATTAGCATAAACTAAAATTGAAAGAACAATTTTTGCAAATACTCCGAATGAAATTAGTGTAATTAAATATGAAATATGAATAAGCAATTGACGTTTTTATTTTATGTAAAAAGGGAAAACTAGAGATATATTCAACCCAAATTATAACCTAATCAAATTTTCTTTACAAAGTGTACGATGCTACTTTTTACATGCAAATGACGCATTCCACCTCTTCGATCTCAAAAAGCTTAAAAGTAATTTGCTAAAAAAATGCAGAAAATTAAAAAAGTTTCATTTTGTAGCAATATAACCATGCAATAAGGATTAGAAAAATTTGTAAGAAGGTATTACTTTTGGGGTGAAAAAGAGACCAGCAAAATTATTCTCGTTTCTGTGTAAGAAGTAATAGAGTTTATGAGAAATAATTATCTTTTCAGAAGATATTAGTTCAGTTAATATTGGAATCTTACTTCTTAATAATAATAATTTACATGATATTGTTACTTGTGTATATTCTGTGAGTAATCTTTCTCATTTAATTAATTTTCAAAAATATTTTTTATTATCTTTTGCTACGTAGAAGTTCGGAGTTTTATTAAGTAACTAAGATATTAACATCAAAAAATTTTCATTTCCTCATTCCAAACTCCGTTCTAATGATAAACAACATATATTATATCAGAAATTTAAATTAAACTTGTATTTTTAAATGTCGATACGAAAATAAATGAACAATTTTTAAGTTTCCGAACATTAATTTATGTTTCATATTATTAAATTAGAATATATTTTTTTTATCCTTAAGAACTCAATTTTAGAGAACATTTGGTTTGCAATCTCGAAACAAAGGCTCATTCAGAAGTTAGTTGATGAATTTCGAATAATATATTCATCAGTTGATTGAAAGTGCGTTTCGGAAGAAATAATACTGAAATTAACTTTATTAAAAAAACCGGATCTAATTAATTTTTATGAAAAATATTTATAATTTGGAAGAAATAAAATTCACAGTTTGAAGATATGAAAAATTGAATGTAATTTGTGCAATTTCCTTTAGAGACAAGCTGAATTAGAATAGAGAGTGTGCGCGTAAATAGCATTACCCTTCTTAATTCTAGTCTTCTATTCAGTTATATTGTGTTTCTCTTTTTAAGATGTAGCATTCAGAACTGCATATTTTTAAAATCATATTCTCAAATTAGTTATAATACATTTTCAAATTATTTATAATATTTACTGGACTTTCCGATGAGGTGAAAAGTTGGAAGAAGTTCTAATTAAATGTATGTAAGTTCAAAAATTGTTAGTAAGAAGTAAAAATGGAAAATGGAGTAAATGAAAATTTTTTATATGCTTAAAATTTTTCTTTTCTATGTTATAATTATGAATTTAAACTTGAATTTTATTTACAAATTGTATCATGTTTTTATTATTTTAACTCACAAAGTTCTTGCCATTTTCTTACCATTCAATGTTGAAAAAATACAAATATCGAAGAAGCAGATGACAGTTAAATCTGGAAAAATAAACGGATAAAAACTTTTATAAAATCCATTTGCTTTGGATTTATAGTTACGGAATTCTTAAAACTTCTTGGTGAAGTTAAGAATTTTAGCAAATGCATTTTTTTATGGAAAAGAAACATTTCTTATTATTGGAAAATTTTGAAATATTCTCTATTATTCTGTCTGTTTTTTTCAATATATTCTTATAAAATTAAGACTGTGAAATTTGCAATCAACTGATTAAAAAACTGATTTTGTCAAAATCATTCTTTCGAAATTGATGACAACAAAGCATGCATTCGAAAAATTTTCTGTGCTGATGAAGAGTAATTTACTTTATCAGGACAAGTCAACACCCAGAATTTTCAAGACATGGCGCTCGTCTAACCAGCATGCCGTTTTTTGGAAAAAATTTGCTTTTAATGCGTTCCAGTTTGGTGTGGTATGATTGCTGACTTTATTATTGGCCCATTTTTTAACTAAAATCTTACAATAATAGGGCTCGTTCTCTATACTGTAACAAACGCTGTTTGAATCAAAATTCTGGAAAATAATGGTCCCTCCAAAATTCAACAATATCTAAGCGAGTTGTAGTGCAAACTCATATTGCTCAGTGAGTTAAACAACTGCTCCATCAAATTTTTAGTGAGTATCTTATCATTAGCAGACGTTTCCGAAATGCGTGGCCACCCATTCAATTGATTTCAATCCTGACTATGGGAATATTTAAAATGCCGGGTCTATAAGGACAAGCACAAGTATATTGTTTTTTAAAGCAGAATTATTTAATATTTTTTAAACATTCATTACGTGCTACTGTAGATCACTGTGTCTTGCGTCTACAACACTTGATTGGACTTGGAGGCTCACATGCGCAGCAAATATTGTGATAAATCATTTCAGATCTTTTAACGAAGAAAAATAAGTCATGATTTTAATATATAAAGAAATGTAAATAAAAAGTGCCATCTATATAAAAAAAATGAAATATTTTTTTGCCTTATGGCACTTTACATGCCCACTGACAGTTAACTGTCAGCGATTTAAACCGAGTGAGTGTATCTTGTTATTTCAGTAGTGCCAACTCTGACTAAGAGTACGACTTATATACTTTCATGTGTCAAATTCGCTTGCACAACCCCGTTTTACAAGGGGGGGCACATTAACACACCTCAGAGAGAGAACACAGAAGAAGAACAACCATACCCAAACCGGGACTCGAACCTGGGACGCCCACGTCACGGTGAAGATGCGCTATCCCTATGCTAGGATGCCAGCTTTTTTTGTTTTTGTTTTTTGTTTTGCTGAAATACAACAAATAACGCATGCTGTAAATATAAAAAATAACGTCATTTCAGCGTACACTAAAAAAGTTTTTCTTCTAATGTCTTTCAAAAACTTTCACTTTAACTATAACTACCCTGTACCTTTAACCCATATTATAAGACCTCAGCCAATTTAATAAATATAAAATAAGCATTGTTTATGCTTTCAAATTTTTAAAAGTTGCTTTTTATGAAATAAAAGATTAAACAAAAACAAATGTTAGTTTCTTTATATATTATATATATATTTTTAGAAACAACTTACCTATGAAAATAAGTTCAGATTTTTTTTTATTCCATTCTATCTTCTATTTGCCTGCGTTTTGAACACCTTCTGTATTTATGAAAACTCACGCATAAGATTTGTTTGATTAATGATAGATAAATCTGAAATGATACTTTTTTTTGCAAAAAAATATTCTTACTCTTGTATTATTGTTTTTTGTTATGGGCAAAAAAAAATGTTCTAAAGGAACAGTTGATTAAATGTAATTTTTTGGATTAACACAAATTCTTAACTTTACATTATTTACTATTGCAATAAGCTTACTTAATTACTCAATGCTTCATAAACTTACTTTTCTATTTAAATTATTAATCAGTAATTATCATTAGCCTTGTAGTTGCAGACGGTGCATACATTATTAACCACCATTCAGTTTTTTCAGTTTATCCTTCCGGTAAATATTGCATTCGAGATTTTCAAAAAGATATTCCTGGAATATCTTAAGAAAAAAAAAAAGAGTAATGAGCATGTAGGGGGCAATCAGTTTTAAGAGATAATAATAAACAACTTCTAATTAATAAACAAAATATATGATTTTTTCCCGCTTTAGTAAATGAAATGACATTGGCGGATTTATTACATTTTATGGACTAGATAATTGAATCGGCATTTATTTAACAAAGATATGATGGTTGACTAGAATAATATAGTATATTTGTTTTTATGTGTTCTCCTTAAAGTGGTGATGAATATTAATCAGCTTTGATTAGCTTTTGTTCTGTAACAGACGAAATCTTAATATAGCAAGTAAATTTAGTCATTAATTTTTTTCTCAGAGACAAAAATAAAATTTTAAATTTATGAATATCTTTAGAAACTCTTCACTAATTCTTTTAAAAATTGGAATATAAAATTAACTATAAATACAATGAAGCAATTCAGTTTTTCTTGTTTTTAATAAAAAAATGATGTTTATCGATAGATTCTGTTTGCAATTTAAAAGAGCATTTTTTTTCTTGAAAGTCCAATCCACCATTTAAATTTGATAATTGCCTTCCACTTTAAAAAAAAATCATCTATGTTGATGACTAATGAATACAATAAAAACTTACCTTTAAATTTGATTTAATAACTATGTCATTAATTGACTTTTTAAATAATACCTTTTGTTTACTTTATTTCTTGCATTGTTTGTTGGATTTTTGATGAGACTTGGAACATTGGCATTTGAAATTATTATTTAAAAACAACGAAAAATGTAGAAAACTAATAGAATATATTGTATTAAAAAATCATCTGTAGAATACAGTATTCTACAGATGAGTCTGTAAGTAAGTATAGAAGAAGAATAGTGTAGAAGTAATTAACTCAAATATTTGTAGACCTTTCCCTTACCTCAATGTTTGCCAATTATTTTATTGACGGTTTCATTTTATATATGCATTGAAAATAAAAGAAGACATTTCTATTCAATTTTGAGTGATAACTGCATCACAAATCAGGCTTTAACCTCAAGATAAAAATAGTTTTAGAATCAGTAAAAAACAAGAGAGGATGGTATATTTGGAAATATATTGAAATAGAAACGGATATTTTCACTAATAGCACTCGTCTCAAACGTGCCATTTACTTTTAATTTCAGTTCACTATTTTTAGTGAAGTTCAGCAGAATTAGTTTTGAGTCACACCTGCTTTCCTTACTTTTAGAGTCTTAAAGCTTGGGCTAAAAAAATAACGAAAATCCCGATTTGAGATAATGCATGTTTAATGTACAAAAGTTATTTTTAAGGTAATTTCTTTTTATTTATCCTTTCTTAGTTCCTTTAATCTTTCTAATTTTGAGGTGAAATATGATTTTTTTTACATGAAACGCTTTCTCGAATGTAAAATAATTTTAGAAGTCCAAAATTTAGACAAAATATCAGTACTGAATATTAAAATAAGAGATCTTGTAGTAAATGCATACACTAATACAAGGTAGTATCTTATAATTCGCTTCTTCTTCCGATTTTTAAGTTTAACTAAACAAAGTGCGTAATTGTATGCGAACAACTTGGTATTAGCGAAGGTTATTGATAAATAGTTAAAGTAATAGTTAAAGTCAGCTTGTTAAATGTTTATATAGCTCTCATCTATGCACGCACAATATTTCATATTTCTTTCTACATTTCCAAAGATACGTTTATTTTTAAGTTTAAAAGAGCTCATTACTAATTAAGATAAAAATATTTATCTATCTGCCCATTTATTCAATTCAGAAAAAAAGGAAATAATTTTAAATGCTGATTGCCAATTTATCCAATTTATTCAATGCAGGAAAAAAGGGGAAAAAATGAAACGCTGATTGCCAATTTATCCATTTTATTCTATGCAGAAACTATCAATTTATTCAATACAAAAACAGTAAACTGGAAAATTTTGAAATACTGACTGTTTAGGCTGTTTGCAAATATTGTTAGAAGAATACTATAGATAAATATAGAAAATTTTCAATTTGAAAAAGATTTTTAAACACTCTTATTAATGTATTATTTAACCATTTTTTAAAAATGTATGTTATTAAATGCATTTTGATTATCACCGGTTCCTGTCCTTTTAATAATTTGTTGTAATACATTCCTAAAATGTGCAAACACGAGTTTGAAGTATGAAAAAGAAATGGTCTATACCGATAAATTTGTCTTCTTATATTCTGAAACTATGATAATTTGAGCCCGCATTAATAAATATAAGAGAAATATTTTATTAAATGACAGTTTTGCACTATGAAGGCCGTATAAAAATTTCTTTTTCTTTTAAATTTTTACTAGCAATTTCTGTAGAAGCCAAAATGAAAGCCCTTCTTATTTAAAAAAAAACCGCACTTTGTAATTAAAAATATATGCCTATATTCAGAAGTTAAGAAAATAAGTGCTTATTTTTCTTTTTTAGAATACCCTGCATGAAATAAAATCTGAAATTTTTTTTATAGAATAAAATCTTTTTCTATAAATTAGATTTTATTTCATGGGAAAAAAAAACTGGTGGATATCTAGAACCATAATATTTTTTTACTACATTTGTAGATGCTCAATGCATTTTTTTTTCTTAAAAAACTCATCAAGCTTTTCCTTTTTATTTTGTTTGTGGTTGCATATAAGTAGACTTTTACATTTATGCAGATTAATTTTAATTAAGAATCGATAAATAAAATATCATGTTAGGTGAAGTGAGAAACTAGGAGATGAAAACAAAATAACGTAGAAAAATTGAAATCCTTAAAAAAGAAACATTTTTCGCTATCATTTCTTACTTTTAATAAATTGAAGTGTAAGAAATAATGAAGTGTGAAACTGAAGTGTAAATAATAAAAAATACTATACTTTAGAATAATGTAAGCAGTACAAATGAAAATTAATATTCAATTAAAGACAAAAAAAAGTTTCTTTTATATTCATTTCTAAACTACTTGTTTCAGATAAGAATGATTTTAGAAGAATTCAATGAATATGTTAAACAGAAATCGAGAAAGAAATATAAAATTAACGAAAAGCTTACAATTCTTCACGAAAAAAGGAAATATAATCAGTAAACGAGAGCTGATGAAAAAATAAACTGATGTAAAAAAAATGTTAAGCTCAGCAAACAAGAACAAAAGATCTTGAAATAAATGATAAAAAAAGAAAAAAAACCTAGCAAACAGCATTTGCAAAAAAAAAAAAAAAAAAAAAAATGTAGACATCTTTTTAAAGTAATTGATGTTTTCGCAAAAGAAGAAACAACAAATAATGAACTTCTTTCCCTATAGAAATCTGAGATAAAATAATAAAGGTTTTTGAGAAAAACATAGTTATCGTCATTTTGAAGTAGTTAACTGGCATTAGAATGCGTTTCATTTTAACTATATCAGTAAAAACGTTAACGACTAGGTACAAAACGGAGTAAAAAAAGTCACGTATAAACAGTAATTGCGTGAGCTAATACTGTACCAGACTGAGTAACAGACTGCTCGAATAATAAAAAGTGGCAAGACTTAAGCCTAATATTCGATTTCTCGCCAACTCTAAAACCGAAATATATATTCGTCATCATGGATAAAATTTAGCACGTCGGTAGCATGTTGCACGGAATCTCAAATGCGGCTAATTACATTCCAATTTGAAGACTCAAAAATGATAAAAATTCAAATTCTAATGAGTATTTCTGTATTCATTATATAGCGAATCTGTATATTCCTGGAATACTTTAGCGCTTTCGAATAGGCTTCTTTCTAATTCTTTATTATGCTTAGACAATAGATTAACATTAATACAAATCGCAGATGCAGAGAATATGTTCGCTTACCGTACAATCATTTGTAGACGTAACAGAAGTACAAAGGATTTAAAACTTAATATTAATATTCGATTTCTCGCCAAGCATGCTAAAACCGAACCAGAATGTCGCCATTTTGGATAAAATTTAGTACATCGGCAGCAGTTGCATGATGTCCCAAATGCATTCAAATTTGGGGACTCAAAAATGCTGAAATTTCAAATTATATTGAATACTTCTGTACTCATTATGTGGTGAATCTTTATATGCCAGGAAGTATTTAAAAGTTTTTTTTTTGGAACAGAATTCTTTGTCGATTATTCTTAGACAATACATTGACATTAATGCAAAACAGGGATATAGAGAATATGTACACATACCGTTGGATCGTACAATTGTTTTTAGACACAACAGAAAATTTAAAACCAAGTAAACTCGCTAGAAATATGAATTTTCTACAAAATATTACTTACCTTGCAGGTTTGACTTCATGGAGTTTGTTCCATTTATAATTCTGCTGCTTGCTGGATACATTTGGATGCAAACTTTTCAGATAACACTACTTGTTTTACTTCTTCAAATATCACTCCACATAAAAGAAGGTTGCTCCTTGACCTACTTCTAACCTCATTAAGCGAAATAATTCCCTGATGATCAGCTGGCCTGTATATCACTTTACATATTTCTGAAAACTGACAAAATCGATATATAAACTATGTACATGCTTGTTGAGGTAATTTATAAATGTGAAAATTGTTCGAGGTGAAAGTAGGAAATTATGTACTAATTCTTTTGAGGCACTAATTCTTTTGACACTGCAATGTGTAATAACATATATAAGGTGAATTAAAAATCTGTACACAAACTATTAGGAAATTAGAAAGCATGAAATCAATTCAGAATCCTGTTGATTAAAGCATCAATATACTAATCAGTGAAAATATGAAAACGCAGTAATATCAGGTTAATACTGGATCAAAAATTTTTCTCTTACAATACTTACACTTGGATAATATACAAAATTTTAGTAGTTGTTGCATACAATTTCGGAATAACTACTCAAAGTTATAAACATTTAAAACTATGCACATTCCATAGCAGCAATATATAAATTCACAATTCATGAAAAAAATATTCTGTATTTGTTATCTATTTATGGTAAAAATGAAGTTTCTCGCTGCTAGATGAATACTAAACTCGCCATTTAGGCTCTAATAAACTGTTGCATCTTTCCCATTTGCTTATACTTGGATAATATATAAAATGTTAGTAGTTGTTGCATCCGAGTTCGGAATAACTACTCAAAACTATGCCCATTTTATAGCGGCTATGTATAAATTATCAAATTATTGAAAAAATATTCTTCATATATTGGATATTTATCTTAAAAGGGAGATTCTTGTAGCCAGATGAATCCTAACTCACCACTTATTACTAACTTTGAATCAACTGCAGCATTGGTGAAGGCCATTCTTTAATCCAGTTGGAATTTAAAAACATAATTTCTGGAGGGATTTTGAGGGATTTTTTTTTTATTTTCATATTTCCTCTCTCTCTCTTTACTAAGGCTGTGGTGGCCTGGTGGTAAGGCTTCGAAACCGGAGGGTTTCAGGTTCGAAACCCGATTGCACTGAAGAACCGTCTTGTAAGCGGGTCTGGTGCCCTTTAAATCCTGAGTGTGGGGGGCAAACGTCCCCCCTGCCACTAGTGGGGTGTAGAAGTTTGGAACGGGAGATGCCAGCCCAGGTGTCATCCTCGTCATCTGACCACGGTTCAAAATTACAAGGTCCGTCTCAAAATAGCTCTCGAGTTGCTTTAAAACGGGACGTAAATATAACTAACTAAACTCCCTATTTACAATTTGTATGTTTTATTTTGAACTAACCTGCATATTTGATCTTGTAGCGAGTTTTCACATTAGCTTTCTGGAATATTTTAATTGAAACGATTATTTATAATATTTGCCTGTATGTCAAGAAACAAATCGTTCTAGAGTTGCAGCAATTAATACTTTTGGAAACCACATTTTCATCCACGTCCGTTACTTATATTTTAATTTCTTAAATGAAATATTTTATATATACCTCTTTGGGCTGTTATAATATCGAAGAGAAATTATTGTAAATAAATAAATTAAAAAAAACTACACAAGAGCTACCTTATGACGCCATTTTGATTTCCACTGTATTCTACTCTGATATCTCAAATATTTTGCTCTCTCATTTAATCTAAACATATTTTGAATGTTATCAAAGATGATTTGATTACAAATGAAAGATTCAAATATTTGCAATAGCTGGAGTGAGGAAGGAACATGTAAATAAATGCTAAATATACTATATATATATTATGTGAAATCTAGGGAGAAGTCGATAATACTTCTGGCACGAATCAAATAAATAAAGAAATAAGTCGGAATAACTATGTTTTCATTCACTGTTATTGGCAAAGATAATTTTGAAATGCCACTGTAAATATAATTATGTATTTTAATAAAATTTAAAAAAATGTATACCTTTGAAACAGTACCATTTTTAGTTGCTGGATTTGGATAAGAAATTTAGCGTAAAGATACAATGTCAGCGTAAATTCTACATACCAGATTAGCTTCATCGACTTGGAGTTCTGAATATTTTGATAAATGTATGTAAACATATTTTAGCAGTTGCGTGGCTTAATAGAAGAAACTTTGACAATTTTAAAACTTCCATTCATTTCATCACAAGAAGCATTTTATGTACAAGAAGAGATGATAAAATTGATGTCCGTTTACATCGTAATACAAATGAAAAAGAGACTAAAATTTTTCCCTTCAGTGATTTTACTATGAAATTTTGATAGCGATTTCCGTGACGCGTGTAGTTTTAGGATAGGAAATCTTAGGTATCTTTGAGTGAATGTTGTAAGAATTAAAGATTTTTATCCTTTCACTCGAAACGTGAGAAAATTGCAGAATTAATTAAATAAAAAGTTCAAATTAAAACAAGAGAACCTTTTAGAATGAAGTTTATACGAACAAAATTAATTCCAAAACTAGAATATTAATTACGACTTAAATTAGATTAAGAGATAACATTACATGTACATGGACACATAATTTGACAAATATTAATAATTTCAAAAATTAAAAAAATAATCAGATCGAAACATAGAAGTTTGTCCTAGAAATTTCGATTATTTTTGTCTGATCTTTATGATCTTCATCCATTTGCACGTATCGTGTAAGCATCAAGTTAAGATGGATCGTATGTAAGTATCGTAAATAAGTGAATTAACACAAATACTTTTGCAAAATAACAAAGATGTAGACACTTAAAAATTTTCTTAATAAGGTTTCATATTCAATGAGTATCAAGTATTGAAAAAAATCCATATTCTATAGAATTATTACATTTCCTGAAGAAGAGTTTTGAGTTTATGAACACTGGTTTAGAAAAGCATATTCATCATTTTTAAATCTCTTTCATGCCATAAAACCTGTTGGCCACTTGGAGAGGTATTTATAAGTTCTTCCTTTCTTGCATATCTGTGTCCAATCAATTGCAAATGAAAAATGATTTTAGGGATTAAGTTATTTGAGATGCCAATGAATCTAAACGGTTTTTTTGGTCTAAACGATAACTCAAAAAGTCAATCTGCAAGGTGATTGAAATTTGGCATACGATCTTTAGATAAACAATAGAACTGTATCAAATGTAGAACCTAATCCCTCAGAGAAAATGAATTTTTCCTCTAAAGCTCATTTTTCTTTCGCCATTTCTTTGCCTTTTTTTATTTACTACGAAACTAGATTAAATGGAAAAGAAAGATGTTTGTAGTCGAACATAGTAGAAGTATAATGCTTCAGGTTTAATTTGTCTCTCTTGTCTTAGCCACGTTA
The DNA here is from genome assembly GCA_026543865.1 of Argiope aurantia. NCBI lineage: Eukaryota > Metazoa > Arthropoda > Arachnida > Araneae > Araneidae > Argiope > Argiope aurantia. The sequence continues at coordinate 389,164 of JAPMOR010118157.1, forward strand.
AACTGCACCAGCCATTGTCTTACATGCAGAAAGAATTTTGCAGCATGCAATTTACTGGAAAAATACCAAACTAAATGTGTTAAATGTGAAAAAAACTTACAGTCTTTTGAATTATGTCAACGCATTAATTAATTGATTGGAGCGAGTAAAAAGTAAATTTTTTTGAATCAAATTCTCATAAAGTAAAAAAAAAAAAATCATCAACGAAAAAAATATTTTTATAAAATATATCGGATTGGATCTTCAGTTCATGAAAAGTAGCAAAATTTTGAAAAAACAGATTAGGAAAGTTAATTCAAAAATTTACCATTAAGCTTAATTTATAAAAAATGTATTTTTTGTTTTCAATCTTGTTTCTTCATTTGTGATGGTAGATAATAAAAGAAATATTTTAAAAGCCATAGGCTTATTTTGAATTCTTGCATTATGGTTAAAATTTTGGAACTAATTAGAAAAATCAGTGTTTTACCCTTTCATCTTATCTGCATAAATAAAAATGTAATTCTTCGGTTGTTCAAAGCTATATATCTCTGAAAGAGCGTAAGTATTTATAATAGCTTGTCTGATTTGCATATTTCTTTCGTACCAGCGCCATCTATCGGCTGTGTTTTTGAATTTTTTTTCTTATCTTGAAAAAATCCCGTGACCTATCAAGGCTAAAGCTGCAAACCATTTTTTTTATTTTGGTTATTATAGAAGTTTTTATGGACTTTTGCCCACTCTGTACTTATTATATTAATGTCGCAAATGTGATAGGTAAAGGCATGCTTTAAAAAAACCCCGTGCTATCTGTTGAACACAAAAGCACTGCTAGCTACACTAAATATTTTACGATTCCGTTTCAGTGCTTCCAATTATTTTATTAAATTTAATTTTCTAAAATTTCTATTTATTTTTAATTTTATTTAACTCTTCCATGTGATATTACATTGGAATTGACCTAATATTTTGTGAGCTTATGTTCATTTTTGTGTATATAGAGGAATGACAAAAAGAAAGGATTGCTACAAGCACATATACTAATCTGACTATAACAAAATCACTTCAAATGTAATCAACGATGTAACATGCGCTGAAGTACTCGGTGTCAACAAGGATTTGCATGAAGTTGCGACGAAAAAATATGATTTATGTACTTCGTGATACACTGAATCCAAATTCACTATGTATGACAGAACGGTTCTAAGTTACGCTCTCGAGCCTTAATATCCAACACAACTTCAGAAATCCATAGAGATCCTTTATGCAGAAGATAAGCGGAAGATGGCGGTAAATTAGCATTCATACAAATGTGAAAGATGACATCGAAGCAGATAATAAGTAGGCTGCTTCATATTCGTTGTCAAGTTGGTTATCATAAACATCCAAAATAATAAATTGATCGCATACACTTGTAATTATGGGAATAAAGGCAGTGAGTGATAAAGCAATGTTGTTTTGCAACTAGAAAGAAGTAATAAGAATGAGTCTACGCATATCGATGAAATTACACAGTATGTCTGGAAAATACATAGGTAATATGAAGCTGTATGGTGAATTCTTTCATTTTTCCCTCCAAGAACGAAGTTGATCTGTTGTTCACTTAACGCGCATCTAGAAAATACACGATGTTTATTTCACAATTGCAAATGTGTAACAACATCGGCTACAGCATTAACTGCCTGTTTAAAGCTATGACAAAATGACGCGTGTGCGTAAATATGCCTGTGTTCGGAAGTATATACGTATTACTCATAGAATGCTAGAAAAAAAAAAGCTTAATATTTATGCTTAATGACGTGTGCAAAATCATGAAATAAAAATAAGATTCCTACTTTTTTTGTCATTACACTGAATGCTTGCTCTCTTTTACTTCCTACAGAAGTAGGGTGTATCTGAATATAAATATGCGTGTTTAGCTACTAAACGATGGATTAGTTGAGATATTCTCACTTCAATTGTCAGAAATTCGGAATTCCAATACGACAAATTACAAGAATCGTGATTAACGGAGAAAACAGGATATTCTTTCGTCCAGGAACAAAGACATTTACTTAACTAATTAACTGCTAAGTTCCTCGAACTGCTGCTTCAGTTCCTCAAACTATTAAAGATAAGCAAAGACCGTTCGGTGGTGAGCTGGTTGTAGAATCAGTATTGGCCCAACATTTGTTCTAACTACAACTCCAGTTTCTCAAAGACCTATTGAAGGTAAAGCCACTTCTTTAGAAAACAGGCACTTCCGAATTAATATACGTTACAACAAGACAGCAACTCCATCTCATTTTCTATCAGCGGTTGCTTCTTCTACCACAAAGATTATGTCAGAAGACAAAATATCTGTGTAAGGAAGTTCTGAATGGTAAGGAACAAGTAATATGCGCCCCACTTACTTCTTGTCACAGAAATGTTTGAATTGGATGCGTAATCATGTAAACTTAACTGAAAATTATTGGAAGTTCTAGTTGCTGATGATTCCTCTTTATTTTAAAATTGATTTTTGATATGTTTACATACGAAAAGAAGCAAACATTCGATAGCATAAGAGAAAAGGAGAAGAGCGCTGGCGGCAATGTTCTTTTAGGGGAAATTAAATTTTTAAGTAAATTTACAAACCTGTATACGCTACCATTTGGAACACTCGATGTTCAAAAATGTAGAGCTGGCATATTTGATTCCATTGTTTATATTAAATAAACGATATATTTATTTTGTAAGCAATAAACTATTTTGCCCCCACTCCTATTTTCTCACCCCATGCACCTATTTCTTGAAGAAAAAATTATTTTCCAAATTCAATGTTACACTTTCCCGATCTTATTCTCATTGAGTATGTATGGGGTGGTCTCGGGAGGCGTTTACTTTGCCCTCAAACCTTTTTCTAAATTCTAACTTGACTTAGAACTACCCATATAAGGTATCAATGGTTTATGTAGGTTTCAGGGGATATCAATGGGCTCAAGGGGCGCTAATACCCATGTAAGTCATTGATAATATTACAAACTGTATGTGGCATCATTGCAAGATCTTCATTGTTGTTTAAAGTGATCACACCCGTTATTCAAAAGTTTATTTGTACTATATTTAAACTGTTTATTAGAATTTAGCACATTTGTGTTCCTATTGATGTCAAAAATGTAAATATTTGTTGTGTTTATAAGTTACACATGATTTAATGTATATTATCACCAAATAACGCTAATTCTTGTGTGCTTACAATTAGTTTTCGATTTGCTGTTGAGACGATTAGAAAGTACAGTGTAGAAACTACAGATTTTACAGACCTTTTCTAATAGTCTGCAAAATAGTCTATAAATACATTTTCTAAATTGAGAGTGATTGATCGAAACAATCATTTTTGAACATGCGCCTTACATGAAATGTATACTTAGAATAATGAAATAATAATATGAAACGTCTGGTGATGCTGTTTTGGCGTTTATTTTTCTTATATGTGGGAATAAGGAAAGCGAGTATGAATAATAGTTAGTTTTGATAGTGTAAGTTTGCATTGGAATCTGGAAATGCTATTGAACGCAGATATGGTTAGCACTTTTTTCTTTCCATTTTCTTTTATTAGTAAATCACTATATGTTTCAATTGAGTTTTAATGATAAGATTTAATTAATAGTTTCGGAATATCGAGTAGTTAAGGGATCAAAATGTACATTTTTTATACTAAATTATAGCAGAGGTTATTGGAATGAGGTCTGTTAATATTTGCTTTTAACATTATTTTTATTTAACATTTGGATTACATTTCCGAGTGAACACGGATTTCATTGTTTTTGGAATCAAATTTTATCTCTTAGACCGATTGCTTATCTTTTAAACAATAGCTCTATAATATGTTTAAAATCACAAATACTTTCTTTTTATAATTTTTTTTCACTCTATTGTTGATTTATTTATATTTATTTTGCTTTTCAATGTTTATATTTGGAAGAATACATTATATTTTTAAATTCAGCTTGCATCATGCCTGTTTTCTTTCCATTAGTAGATTCCTATTTATTTCAAGGATATTTTAGTAAAGTTTTTGATTTGAGTGTTCATGAGTGTTAAGGATAGAGAAGTCCCAATGTGAAGAATGAAACCATTTTATATTATTATACATTTACGTAAAAATATATGTCGAGGCCGGGATAGTCTATTTGTTAGGGTTTTAATTCGTGTCCCTTGTGTTGCGAGTTCAAACCCCACCAGCCGAAGGCTCTCCGTGCGCGTGGTGGCTGGCGCACGTATAATTCTCGTGATCACAAAGTTATCTATGTTTAGAGTAATATCACTGGGGTTACTGTATCAGGGGTGATCGTTCTCTGATTCATGTCTAAATTACGATCTGTGGATGAGTGAATGAAATGCGAGAATGAAATCTGCCCCGTAAAAAGGGTTGTGACGTGTGTGTACCTAAATCTTACTCTTTGCCCTAGATGGCGCTACTGAAAAACAAGTGAGGCACCCTTGGCTTAAAATCACTGACATCTAAAGTCAATGGGCTTGTTAATGGCAAGTGCCATTAGCAACAACAACAAACATGTGCTGCATTTTGTAAAATTTCTTAAGATCTCTGCTATTGCACATGAAAAGAGATTTTCTTCTAGTACATTCATTAGTTAATCTGGAAAATCATATGCATGATATTTCTAATAAGATAACAAACCAGCTAGACTAGCACTATTTCTAGTGTAAGAAATATTAAATATATTTGAAAGTTTTGTATTAAAAAATAAAAACACAGTTGTAAGAATTTGCAATATAGTATACTAGTCAATGCCCTTTCATAGTAAAGTTTTTTCTATGATTCAGCTTTTATTAGTAAAATTTGGCAGTGAATTAAATTACTAACACTAATTTTATTTTTAAAATATAAAATATGAATTAAAATATATTTTATAAATAATATGTGGATATAATTCCTGCCTCTTACCTTTTTAATCTAAAGAATATATATTGATGGACATTAAAAATAAATTCCAGGTTAAATATAATTCTTAGCATATCCATTTGAAATGTTAAAAAAATTGCCTTCATTTAGTAACGCTGAATTATTGCTAATTATTTCTTGCAGAATTCACATTTCTATTTCAGAAAAATGCAACGATGAATTTCGAAAACTCAATTAGAGTATCAAAGGTACTTTTGAAATGAGAAACTTTCTGATACATGACAAAAAATATTTGTAATAGAATTGGAAAAATAGATAAATCTAAAAGGGGATTTACAAAGTGAATATTTGATAAGATTCGTCAAAAAGTACACAAATAAATTATTGGTGCTGGAAGAGCGACTATTGATTGAGCAAAAGATTGAGATGAAATGTAGAAATATGAATTCTTTACTCAGTGTATAACATGCTATCATCTTCATGCTTACAAGTTTTATATATTTTCTAAAAAGGCATTTGCATTTATTTATTTGTCAGAATTCACCATTTTTACAGTTCAGAGCTCTATTTTAAAAAGAAAATTTCAAAAGAGAATCTGAAACGTTTACTCGTCTTTCAGTATCAAGCATCTACATATAATGCAATTCCAGTCCTATTCTGTGCAGGCATTTCTATTTCTTAGACGGACTTTTTTAGAATTATTAAAGGAATTTGTGAATATTTGAAAATATCTACAGTTTTTTTTAAATATTAATTTTTAATTTTTAAAGGTTAATTACTATATGGTATTCTTTAATTTAATTAAATATTATTTTTTGGATAGTACTTCGGTAAGAAACCAGTTTGCAACTTGTCTTGATGGATTCATCAACGTAAACCATACAAAACGTATTCATTAACCATAAAAACGTTCATTAAATGTAAACGTATTCATTAACCATAAAAAACATCTGTAATTAAGTGAATAAACTACTAATCATTAATTGATTTCTCTTCAAATTCTGTATGAAAAATTTTATGCACTTTTACTTAATTTAAATTTTAAGCTTGAAATTAAAATTTGAAATCGATTTTTTTATTCTTAAAGTACTTGAGTTAGAAATTTTGTATGATGATGCTTAACTGATGAAAATACACTTTTTTTAATATTTTCAGAACTAGCTACTTGATTGATTAAATTAAGTTTTGATTAGTGAACATTATCTTCTGGTAAATTTCAGAGAAAAATCATTTGGAGATTTTTGAATACTCACAAAATTCAATTATTTAGTAATAATTAAAATATAAAAAACTAATCATGAGTTCCTCGTTGGACAGGTGTAACACCTCTCTTTTAAATACATTATCTTCATCTCGAAATCCGAATTTATAAAATATTGCCTTGATGAGATCCTAATGTAAGTTAAATCTGAATTCGGACAAATTATACTATGGTTAATGGGGAATAGAAGTTTAGAGAGAGGGTTGCTATTGCCCCCGACATCTAAATATGAATCAAAATTCTGTGAGAATATAATGTAGAGACATTCTCTCTTCGATTATCCTTTTTTTATGTCTTTCATCTAATTAGAGTACTCATTTCGTTTCTACAGTGTGTTGTCTTCCTGAATCACCTAAGATTCTTTAGAAGAGGTTTCAGTAAATTATTCGAAATCTGTGCATTGAATTATAGTGTTATTGAATGATTTAATTTTAGTTTATAAAGATGAGAACAGGTAATTCAATCCACATATGTCAACGGACACAAAAGTTAAGGTGTGAAACGGCACTTAATTTAAATGAAATGTTGAATATGAAAACAGAATATTAGAATAATTTTCATACTTTTCTTTATCATTTTTCAGATATTGTAACGAACTGCAAAGCATGTTGGATGAAATTTTATTTTGAACCAATTAAAACACGGCAAACGATTAGTCTGCTGCCATTGTTTTCATTTTTAATCATTTCAACTATTATGTTTTTAGTCATTTTTTTCCCCAAGTGGATCAATACTTTTTGGTTTTGCCTATGTCATGGAGTAAAAATTTTTGTAATATGTTATTGTTGCTTAAGCTGAAAATCCGATTGTGTTTCGTTGAATTTTAGAGCTATTTTTTAATATAATTTTGTAATGCTAGATTATAAATATTTGATGTTAAAATTTCTATAAATTGATGTTTAAAACTGCTATAAATTTCGATACATTTTTCATTTATTTGAGATTATTCCTTTTCGTTTATATTGAGCCTTTCCAGGAGTCAAAAATTGTTTTCGAAAAAACCTGAATTTCATTTAAATGTTGTTTTTTTCTGAAGAAATTTTGTATTTTAGTTTGTATAAATATAATTTTTTAATTTAAAAATAAAAAACTTGGAATTTTGTAGCAAATTATAATTTTTAATGAATTTTTGATAGAAATAAAAGAGATTCAAATTTAGAACACTTCTTTTACTTATTGCTTTCATTTATTTTTTCTGAATTTTATATATGAACACATATTTAAAATGATTCTAGTTTTATTAAAATAAAGAATTTATTTCTATAAAGCAACGATAATAAAATGTCTGTAATGTAAACTAATTTATTTTATTAATCTTAGTTTCTAAAATAGCGATATTAAGCTTTCATCTGTTTAAAATTTCATTCTGTTGTAAGAAATATTTTTTAATTATATAATATTATATTAATACACTGAATAAATTATCATGTAAATTAAAATTATATGGTAATACTAATCATATTAAGACGCAAACTTTTAATTTAGAAAGAAAAAATTCATTAATTAGACGTAGTTTATATATGATAGAATTCAATTAGTAAATGCTCAGGTTATTTAGTAAATATAAAATTTCTTATCTTAATATCTTAATTTCTAGAAAATTTATTAAAGTTGGCTAATAATCATGATAGAAGATTTTTGAAACGAAGAATTCTTAGGTAATTAATTTTTATTCCTTCATATAAATTAATAATTACATTCTTAATCAAATAATATATAAAAATTGATGGGGGTTATAAAGAAATTACACGGATGCTATTTAGTCAAGTAATAATTTACATGCGATTCATATCAAATGTAATTTATTCTTCGAGGAAAAGTTAATCAAAACTGAAATCTGAAAGCAAAATCTTAATTACTTAATGCATTATGTGAATAATAATTCATCAGCAAATATCTAAAATTTCCTTAAAGATAACTATTTTTAACTTTGTTTTGAAGCAGGCACTACAAAAGATGAGTCAATACTTAGCTCATTTGTTTAACGCAAATTAATGGAAACTTTTTGGTTTACTTATTTTAGCATATTATATCTATTTTAACAGAACTATTACACAATGATTTTCTTTTCCAGATTAAGTAAATATATTTAAGGAAGTTTTAAAACAAATAAATTAAAGAAAACATTTTTCAAATTAGAATTTAATTTATAATTCTGATTTACGAATGGAAGTTTCTACGCTATAACTTATATTTTTTAAATATATTGATTAATTATTTACAAATGTATTTATATGGCGTGTTCTAAAAAATGATGGACAATCTCGGATTAAAACGATGCCAGACGATTAGAATGATACCAGATTAAATCTTGAAAATTTCACATATTATAGAAAACAATGGCAATGGTTATTAAATACATCTAAAATTTGAATATTTAATAAAAATGTGTACAATTTTTTTTTTTTTTTTTATATATATATATATATATATATATATATATATATATATATATATATTTAAGAAATATAAACTCAATGCCATTTACAATATATTGAATGCTACGAACAAGGATAGCATTGATGATTGGCATAACATGAGGTGTCTGGTATAGATTTTGATAAGTCAAGTCGAAAAAAGTTCGTCTTAAGTACATGATGCGAAGAAAAGTTTCGGGGAAATAAAAATTATCATAAACCTGCACACAATGTAAGGATCCTGTATTAGGAAATGTGATGTAACAGGCATTAAAGTTATTTCTCTGTACATAAAAGCAAAAACTCTAAATGAAAGGAATGAAAGAAAACCAATAAATCCATACAAAATATTTTATTGGAAAAAATAACCAAATATGTTGACTTCCTCATTGAAAGTCTAGCTGTTACAATAAATGTATGAAGAAAGCATCGAAAGTCTTGAGTTGGTTCAAAGACACCTTGCTAAAGAAGTTCACTTGTTGTTATAGCTACATGTTTGTCTTTTTTTTCAACATTTTTTCTTTCATATATGTTATACTTCTGGGCGTATAACCAACCGTTATCCTTCTAGGCTCTTAATCAACTCTGTTATACTTTAGGGTAAACTAACCCAAACTTTAGCAAAGCAAGCAGTGAAATTTTTGTGTCGAGAAGGCATAAAGATGAAAACAGTTTCATAAAAATGACTTTTATTAAAATCCAGAACAAAGTCAATGTGCTCGTAACTGGAGAAATCAAAATAATAAGTTGAATAATAAAAACTTAGATCAACATTACCAGACCTCAGATTCGAACCGTCTAAAAATAACTAATCGGCATAGCTAAAATGTTGAAGCAACATACAGTTGCATACCCAACCAGTCGACGCTCTCTATCTTAGAGCTAAAAAACACATTTCTAATATTCCATATCCTTCTCTTCTCTCAAGATTACGACACGAGCCAAACACCGGAAAAACACGAGCCGAAATTAAAATAGTCGCTCGATTTGCATTGCGATTGCTGCCAACCACAAAACACGAAACTCGCAAAAAGGTCGGGTTCGAATCGGTTTGTTTACTTTCATTGAGATCATGGAACGGGATTGGAAAAACAACACAAAGACCGTCAAATTCGGATCCGAAAATAACTTTCGCATGGTTTTTCTTTAAATGTCTAACAATATATGTATGCGTATGATGTTATCTCTTAATCTAACTTAACTCCTATGTAATTTTCTAATTTCTATCTTAATTTAGCTCCTATCAACGTTATTCTAAAATGGTCTCTTATTTCCTGATTCATTTCCACATTTTTTTTTATTATTTAACTGATTCTACACGTACTCTATAAAAACTGGTAGCCACTGCATTTTTTCACGCGCCAAGTAAAGGGATAGAATTCTTAAAGCTTAGAATATTCTTTTAAAGATACCTAAGATTCCCTTTCCTAAATCGGCACGTGGTAAAGAATTCCATATCAAAATCTCACCGTAAAACCCCCTAAGGGAAAAATTTGTCTCTTTTACTTCTATGTCGTGATATAGACTGACATATCTTTTATGATTGTTTCTTGTACAAATTATGCTTCCCAGGATGGAATAAATTTAAGTTAAAAATACCAAATTTTGTTCTTTTCGACAATGCCTCTGCTAAAACACGTTTACATATATATATATTAAAAATTATTATTACATAAGATGTTTTTTTCAATATATTCATGTGATTAAAAAGAAACTAGATTTTTCAAACAATTTGAATAATTTTTTATATTTTACTAAATGATATTAAGTATAGGAACACAGTAGTGACACAGTAGAACACAGGAGGAACACAGTAGAACATTTCTAAGAACCTATGCTATTTTATGAACTACACTATTAATAATTTATGTTTTTAAATCAAGTTAACAATAGACCTTTTTAAGGACGATCCATATGATCTACATACATATTAATTTTCATGACTGTAAATTTTCTATTAATAATAATTTGACAATATTTCACACCAATTATGGAAAAAAACAAGAAAATGGATTTCAAGAATGCAGATTAAAAAATTGCTGACTGAGAAATCTGAGTGCGACAATTTTCAACTTATTTTTTAACTGACAGATATTATGAAGACGGAGGAAAAAATCTAAAATAATCCGTGGTAGATTTTTAAAACAAAAATTGATTAATTGACAGATTATGCTGAAGATACCAAAATGAATATCCATTATTTGTACGTCTTAGAGATATACAGAATTGATTATAGTTAACTGAATGTGACAGATTTAGAGAACATCAGTTTGACTGAGTCGAAATTTGCTTTGATGGTATAAAATAGATAAATAAAATTGTTTGTTTACTTTGGGATTGTTCGAAACGGATAATACAATACATTCTGAGGCAAAAAGAGGTTATTTCGTATCACTTAAAATTGGTTAGTTATGGTATCCAGAATTTCTTAACTATCCCATTGTCTTCGGATTAATTGTAAATATGTTGAGATATTTGAAAACCTTACTGAATTTGAGACTATTTAAATAATGAATTAATTTGAAGTATGCATTGTTTAATGAGCCTTCCAGAATAAGATCTTTCTCTATTCGCACTCTCAGAAATTTCAGACCTATTTTCCATGACTTACTTCAAGTCAATGAAATTGGCAAAATCTGTAAAATACTATCCGCTAAACGACCCTATTTGTCAATCGCATTTGAAGATGTTCGTTGATTTACAGTGTTCAGGCAATTAGTTTAGTTACAGTGCTAAATAAAGTGTTTTATTACATCGCACTTTGATTTACTGTAAATGAGATATATATAAATACGGGGTGCTAAACGTATCGTAAGAATTTTATTCCAATGATTTGAAAGAGGGTGAAAACAAGTTCTCTTTTCTCTACAAGTATCTTCATCTTAAGAAAATAATTTCGGATAAGTCTTCATTAAGACCTTCTTTATGTTTAATAGTACTTTTGATGATTTTGTGAAATTCTATGCAGTAGGAATTAAATCAATATAAAAAAATGCACTTAAACTTTCTTTTCCTTGAGTGGTTTAAGCAAAACTTTCTCGTATACTCTTTAATAAAGTTGTTATCCCAGAGAAAAACTTTCATGGCATTGGCATACAATAGTTACGATACATAAAACTTTGGCGCAACTTTACACTTTTTAGCGAATCTATCGTGTGAACCTTGGCGAGTTATTTGGCGATTAATCCTTAGAACGTGTTTAATATTAGTAAAAAAATAAAATGTTTGTTTAATGACTATTGAAAAAAAATGACAAAAACTTACACTTGTCACAAAATAATATACCAACTTTAGCATATTTAAACCATTGCGTTTTGAGTTATCACGTATATATATATTCCTGAAAGTACAAGCAGACAGATAGTCATACCATTGTTGGTTTTAGTTCAAAATTTGATAGATGTCTACGCTATATATGTTAAATTTGTGTATTTATCTATCTAGATTTCGTTTTATAATTATTGTGTTAACTTGAGCAGTCTTACAGGAAGATTTCCTCTTAACGGATATTACTCAAAATTTAAGAGAAATCCATGAATTTGGTGTAAAGATCGCGTACAAAATTTCATCTGTCCAGCTCAAAGTATATTTGAGTTATTACTGTGAGAAAATAAGATCAAAGATGTGTATTTCGAACTCAAGGCTATTTTAAACATGGATATTCTTTCAAATCTAGAGTTAGAATTTTTCGACGATTGCAGTATATTCTCTATGTTCATATTTTGCGTATGTCTTCATACAAGGGAAAGTAAAAAATATTCATTGGACCATTGGAACTTTTAGATATAAACTTGATGTTAGGTGATTTACTGTTATAACCAGAGGGGATTTTGACCAGTATATGTTTTAAAATGTTCAACGCCAAATATAGATTTCTATTAATGTAAAATTATTTCGGCATCTTACTTTTATTCTGTAATTGCTTAGCCTTACTTTGAGTCAATAGAAGATTTTGGATAAGTCACACATAAGGGAAACCCACTTTTATTTAAATTATTTAAAATAACTATATAATTAATGTTATAAAATCTTGTTAATATTTCACCTTTACTTCACAGTATTTGTGAATTATATTTAAAGAAAATCTAAGCAATAGTTAACGTTTTTAGACATACAAAAAATGGTGTTCGAATTTTAATAATAACCATAATTTATTTTATGGTTTTTTTAGATTGAATAAAAAAACATTTGTTTACAAACATTTTATCTGTTATATCTATCCCTTGTTTCAGTATCTTCATCATTTCATTGGTCCGAGTTTTAGCATACATGATTCTAGTTTTTCAGCTCTTTAAGTAAATATTTCTAAGGCATGCAAACAAATACATCTCCCTCACGCAATTTTAAAGTTTTTTTTCATGCAATTCATATATTTTTTTCCTGCTGAGATTAGTGAAAGACAAATTCAAGTTGATGGTGCCACCTAAACAACGTAAGTTAGCGGTTGTGTTACAAATTCAACAAACCGCTGAAATAATCAGCAAACATGGAAATAAAGACAAAAAAAAATAGGAGCTTAATGTGCAAACAATTATTTGCCTTCAAATGTTTCTACAACGAAAGTACATTATTGAGCAGGAAAGATAGTGAAACCTTTCAACATAAGCAAATATGTAAATCCTTTTCGAGAAACTGAAAGTTAAATTCCAAGACAATGGAAATAAGTGATGTTTTCGAAGATCGTATTTACATTGGATATGCCTTAGGATTTCATTTATGTTGAAAGCATCTTTCTAATTGGAAAGAAAACACATTTTTTTGGCAAACTTAAATCAGATTATGGAGTTGGAGAGTAGATCTCTGTCGTCTGTTATTCTTGGAAATTCTTTTCTTAATGGGTACTCGCTTTTTGGGTGTCCAGTAGATAAGAACATCCTAAGGTCATAGATAAGGAGTTTTAAGAATCTTTCAAATACATTATCCTTGAATTTCGATGAAGATAGGTGACAAAAATGTACGAATACTTCAAAAACTTTTGAAGCGAAATGTCTTTAATTAAATAAATGGTACGGATCGTTAAATGATATTATATATTCCAAATAAAAATTCAGCATCCGCCTACTAATATTAATAAAATTATGAATGAAAATATGTCTCTGTTCTTGATATGAAATATATATAAATATTTTATTGCGTCTACCATTGGATGCACGACAAAATATCAGGAAGAATATTTTGAAGACAGCCCTGAAGCTAACCACACAAAAGAATAAAAAAGATGATAAATATATTATTATTATTCTTTTCCGTTTCGAATAATGCCATATGCAGGCTTTCTTGACATTTTTGTACCTTAGGAAATAACCAGACCTAGATAAATCAATGGCAATAACGATAAATTGAATAAAAAAACCTAAAAAAATATGTTTATATTTTTAAGCATATTCTTTTATTAGTGTTTAAATTATAATTTCTTTCTATAAATATGATAATTTCTAATAATTTCAAATTTTCTACTGACTGGCATTGAAAAGAATTCGAAATTTAATTAAATTCATTGAATAACTGAAATTATGTTTTGAATTTATCAAGAGAGCACTGAATGATACTAGTCTGGAAAAACTGCGGGTCCGGTATTAAGTAAATAAGCAATCACAAAATTATATCTTCCCAAATATGAAACAACTCAAGTTAAATTAAAGTGCATAAGAAATAATAATAGTTTTAATGCATAAATAATAATAATACTAAAGGAACACATACCGAAAAATAGTTTGTCGTAAATAGAAATTGAGAAATAGTTTTGTGGCACTGTTAGAATAAAATATACTATTGCGATATCCTGCTTAATCGACTGTTTGTTTCCTAAGGCTCTAAACCGCGACTTTTTCTTTAAATGAACCAAAATATCTATGGCTATTCAAAGAACTTGCATGTTTGAAATATGTCGATTCAATGTATTTATGAAATACATAGTGACATAGACCGGAAACAACGTCTATCTATGTTACTACGTAGTTCTAAGAATAGATTCTTCCATATTTCATTTTCCTATAAGGGAGAAGGATACGAATTGTTGAGAACTAAAATGATATAAAAGAAGAATAAAATTGATACAAAGCATTTTTTTTCTTTCTGAATGGGATTAAAAGTCATAAAAATAACGAAAATTAACTTTATTTCGTTATCTTTACAAAATTTTAAAATTTATCATCATTTTTAAATTATAATATTAGTTATTATAGTTTTTAATTATTACAACTTTTATTTGATTCATTTGAAATTTTAATTATTTTATTTAATTATAAGTTTTTTTTTAATAATCATATGTTGTTTTCCAAAATCAGTCTAAAACTTTCAGTTCCGCATTGTCTCAAGATTTAACAAAAACATGTTAAAGTATTTCAATATGAAATTTTTAGTTCCAACTCATCACCATGCATTATATAAAATTCCTAATAAATGATCAGAAATGAACAGTATATTACGTTAAATATGATTAATCAGGTGATCATTTAAAATTATTATTGATTATTCATAATCTACACTAAACTTATTGATGATTATTTATAATCATCAATTAATTACATTTATCGTTATATGTATATGCATAGAAATAGATTTAATTAAGAACTAGATTTAGATTACAGAACATATAATTTTTTTTGTTTATAGTAACACTTTAAAACAAAGATTATTTCTAATAAAGAGCAAATGTCAAGATCACAGAAAAGGAAAGAAAAAACCTTCAAGAAACACTCCAACAATTAAAATATCTTCTGCTTAAATTTTTTGCATGAATATTATTTTGCTTAAATTTTTTGCATGGCATTTCACCTTTTCTCCTTATTAGATGAAAATTGAATGTTGGACAATTATCAGGCATTAGAATTCTAACCCAATATTGACCGAAAAAACGTTCTAAAAGGCTTAGTAGTATTTTATTAGTGCTTCAACTGATATTAAAACGGCAAAATTTGTTTTAGAGTTGAGTATTAGCGATTATGACCAATCGCAATTTCAGACTGAAACAACAATAAACCAAGTACTCGAATAGCACTTAAATGAAAAGAAAACTATATCCATATTCTCCATACTTGTCATTTATTATATCCAGGAAAAACTTCCGGGTCCAGATAGAATTTTTAAAACAATTAAAACCAGCTCATTATTTTTCTGAAAATGTACTTAAGAATATTGACAATGTAAATGAAGGTATTGCATTCTTTTTCCCAATATAATGTTATAATGGACAATGGAAAACATATAAAAGAACTTAGTGTTAGAAAAATTACAGAATGGAGTATGTTAGTTGAAAAGAGAAAAAGAATTTAAAAAAATAAAAAGTTAATTTTAAGCAAGCTAAAATTTCGTACCTTAATAATTGAATCTATCTTTTTCATTAAGAAATAATATTCATTAAACCTAATTTTTCTTTTATTTTCTAGGGAAGCCATATTTCTACCATGCGTCTTAAAACGCCACATTATCAAAAACATTATAAAGAGTTCGTGTAACTGAACCCTAAAGCGACCAAAAGACTGAGAAATAATGAAGATTTTATTAAATTTCAACATCTGTTAAGAAAATTCTTAAAATTATTTTTAAGCTGTCGATTTAATGGGTCTATTTTTTAAAATAATATATGAAAAATAAATTTATGAAATTTGATATAATTCCAAACTATTATTTGACTGGTATATTAATTAATGAATTATATTTTTTATTCTTATAAAGAAGAAAAAAATGTATTATAAAGCTATTATATATAATTATTATTTCTTTACGACTGAAACTTAAAAGAATATTAATTTCATTCTTCTAAACGATTTAGGAAAAAAATTTAGTTTATGCAAAATAAATAAAAAGAAACTATATAATGAAAATTTTGAAAGAAATATGAAGTGAATAAAGATGAATAAATTTTAATTTATTTGAGTTTCCGTGACAAGCTACCATTCAATAACATTATTTTTTAATCGAAATAAATAGGAATTAAGACGAATAAATTTAACTATTTCACAATTAGTTTTTTTTCAGTAAAAACTTATAGATTTTTTTACACAACAATTTTTTAAGCATATTTTTTAATTTCATAGCTTTTATAAATTTTTAATTCATCTACGATTCCTAAATGGCAGAAATATCCAAAAATCCAATAAATAATTTTTCAGATGGAGCCGATAATAGGAATTACTTTAAATGTTTAAAATATCACTAATTTAAAGAAATTATTTATTTTAAATAATAATATTCGGATTT
Organism: Argiope aurantia; assembly: GCA_026543865.1. Classification (NCBI taxonomy): domain Eukaryota; kingdom Metazoa; phylum Arthropoda; class Arachnida; order Araneae; family Araneidae; genus Argiope; species Argiope aurantia. Next base: position 405,911 of record JAPMOR010118157.1, read on the forward strand.
ATCATATCCGTTATTTATAAATTACAACTTCAATTCTGTAGATAAAAGCTAAAAAAGAACTAAGTAAAGTAAAGTAAAATGTTTGATTTCGTGTTCAAATCAAACTTCAGTAAAAGTGGAATTCCGTCAGATTCTAAAGGGGAAAACAGAAATTCTCTAACTTTGCTTTAGAAAAAGAATGAGTGCTTTTAGTTCTCTTTTGTTCTTATGAATCAGGTTTTTTCCTTCATTAAATGCGTTTCTTGCCTACATTCTACATTCATACAAACATCAGATCACAAGTGTTCGTCTTTCAAATGCCTTCTGAAAAGAAAATATCATTTTTTTTTCTTTCGAGAAATATAAAGAAGAGGAATTAAAATTATCAGGAAAAATAAAAGTATGAAAAAATATGAAACATATATTTTACTATAAAAGTGAGGACTGGAAGTTATAATTTACCTGGCAGATACTTCTGTCATTTACATCTTTGTGTTTTTTTTATAAAAACTGTTTGTTATCAGATTAATTTATATCTAGCACAAAAAAAGTTAAATCAACTTGTAATCAACAATAAAAGTACAATGTGACAATACAGAAACGATAGCGATTAATTTAATAATGAGAATCAAATGATTGCAATGCTACACTGAACAGCTAGCTTCAAAATTATTCAGATAGGTGGAAATTTTGAAATAGGATTTCAAATTCAGGTATAATCTTCATCTTCTGATAACAGCTCAAAATTATAAGATCTGCCAATGGTTTTTTTAGTGATGAACCTAAAACTGGAACATTAATCAAAATATAACGTATTATTATGGCCGAAGATACGTATTCATTGATTTTTTAAAATCTGAAATAAGGAAATTTACAAATTATTTTATCTGCAAACCATGTACATGATACTCAAGCGAGTCTTATCTGAAACGAAATTCTTAAGATTCTGATAAGGAATTGGATATGAATTTCTAATTGGATAATACAGAAAAAAAATTAATCCATAACATATAAAAGAATGGTAAATAAAGAATAAATTTATTAATTTATAATTAATAAATTTATAACTAATTAGATTTGAAACATCATAAAAGCTCTGAAGATATCCCATTTCGTTCAAAAAAATGTTAAACTTCTTTTATAAATCCACGAAATTTTTCTTGATACCTGAAAAAGTGAATGCAATTTTAAAAGTTCTGAAAATGATTAAAATTGCAAAGTTTATATGCAACATATATTTCATACATATGTTAGAATTTATAAACTTTATGTGGATATAAATTGTTTAAGCTACTAGAACTTTATCTGCATGAAGTGAAACCACTTTTTACGTTATAAATTTGGATATTATTTCTTATTAAATCATTCATTTTACTTCAAAAAACAAAATCAATTAATCTTCGACAATTGCACTGTTAGTTGTCATTTCAAAAATGGATAAACCAGTAGATGGAATATCACCAAGATCAATACTAGAGGAAAAAATACAGATTTCTATCTTTATTATTAATTTCTTAATATGGTATCTTAAAAGTATAACTTCCTATTTATATATCTTATTATTCTTATTCAAGACTAGAACGAACTAGAACAAAAATAAATTTTATGGTAACTATTAGTGTTCTGAAATTAATATATTTTGGAATTTTAAAAAGTATAGAGGGCCATATATCTTTATTTAATACTTTTCCTTCTCTAAGAAAAAATGAGATCAATATTTTATAAAAATAAACCTAAAAAAGTGACGCGATATTTTACTCGTATTTGATTTATTATATTATATTTTATTATTAAATTGAGAGTCTATCTGTGAATTAAAAAATTAATTTACGATATTTTTTTTTGTTTTCATTCGTTTAAGAAATCAGAAGAATCGAGCCTAAGAAAATAAGATTGTGTTTGATACATTACGTTATTTCGTTTGTAACATTCTGTAACTTACAGCGCACGGACAAACAATTTAATAGAAAATGTAATCTTCAGAGACATAATCTGGGTTTCACAATTCAGATGCTTTGATTTTAACCCTTAATTTCCGTGAAACATTTTTTAAACACGAAGAAGTACTACAATAGCAAGAAATATTTTTAGCTTGAATTAAAATAATTATTCATTTTATTTAATGACAAGTCTGATTTTTTAAATTCCAGTATGAAATCAGATTTAGTATTTTAACATAAGTATTAAATTCTATTTTTTCTCCTAGTTTCTATCTCATTACATTCAAGAAACGTTTAATGAACTTCAAATCTTATTTTCATGTCATTAAAATTTATCAAGGCCATTTGGGAATGGAATCGGTCTCCATTACCCAGTGACTGTGAGAAGTAAATAAAGCAATTTCGTTCAAATCAAGTTCATCGGCAAATTGCTCGTTAATCGAAAAGTAGTGAAGCTATAAACCTCAGAGAGGAAATAAAGGTAGAAGAAAATAGTACCAATATAAGTTTCACGGAGGATTTACTCAACACGTTTTCAATCAGTTCCGCTATTTTGTTTAATGTAACGAGTTCCTGGAAGAGAAGAAAATGAGTATCACAAAAATAAAATGTAAAAATATAAATAAATAAACTGTCGTAACAAGCGAATATTCACCTACAAATACGTAATGATGGTGAAGAGATTTTCAAATTTTGAAGCGATAATCAAAAATATTATTCTGGCGTGCGTGTGAAACATGAAATATTTACGTAGCAGAGTTCGAAGTCAAACACTAGCTGCAATAAATTTAGGAAAATATTATCCATAAAGAGGTGAAAAGGTTTGTATTGATAATTAAACTAAATAGGAAAAAATATATAGCTTAAATCTGCTATTACATGTTTCAAGTTATCACATCAGAGCATTATTTTTTTATATGTCCTTGTTTGTCTAAATTTATTTAAGTCATTAACCAGTTTAAACCGGTTTGAAACAAACAAGTGACTATCATATTACGCATGCGTAGAAGGCCGGGATAGCCTGGTTTGTAGGGCGTGGGATTCCCATCCCTTGGATTGCTAATTCGAACCCTGCCGGCTGAAGACTATCCGTGTGTGTGGTGGCTGGCGCACGTATAACTTTATTGTTGTCGCAAAGTCCTCCATATCGGGAGAAATACCACTGGGGATACTAGTTCAGAGGTGATCGTTCTCTGATTCAGGTTTAAATTACTCATCTGTGGATGAGTGAATGAAATGCAACGAAGTCCGCAGAGGAAAAAGAATTGTGAAGTGTGAGTAGCCAAGGCGTACTCTTGACCCAAGATCGCATTTCTGCAAAACAAGTGACATTTTCTCGGCTTTAAACTGTCGGCTTCGTCAGCGGGCTTGTCAATGAGAAGTGCCATGAGAAACAACAACAACAAGGTATGTGTCGATAATCAGCCAAGCGATGGTTTTTTTTCCATCTCAAAATCGGCTAAGCTCCAAAACATTTTCTGGAGGCCAGAAATACTTTTATATATTTATTTATTTATTTTTGATAAAATCAGGGTTAAACTGGTTTGAAATGAACACGTGACTACTATATTGCGTAATCGTTAATTTTTAGAAAAGCTATGGTTTTATTCATCTTACAAAACTATATTATCCAATTATCTATCTATCTATCTATATATATATATATCTATATATATATATCCGATAGGTGAAAAATTGAGTTATTAATATCTGAGGGGGAAAAATTTGAACGAACAATTTAATATTACATGTGTTTTTGTTGATTATAGGTAGCAGGGAAGGTGTTCATTTCAAGCGTAGGCAGCCGTACATCCAATTGAGATTGCGATGCTACTAATGCCAATGAACGTCAAGTTATAATTATCTCGAGTAACAGCATCGAGTTTTAATATATGTGAATATGTGTGAAATCACTTTTTCTTGAAAAACACCATAAAATTGTAATAATTTCGAATTTTAACACAAAATAAATTTTAAAAAATCAATGAAACCAAAATGTACAAATTAAACGTCATAAGGAGGTTTAAAAACTGGAAACTATTTTTTTTTTTTTTTTTTGCTAAAAAGGAGCAGTTTTTTGCAAAACTTTTGGTTTAGTAGTTTATCAAATAAATTGAACAACATTTTGTGCATAGTGTAATAAGTATATTTCGTAGATGCTGAACTAAAAAAGACGCTCTTTTCCAATCCAGTCAGTAATATATTGGATTTAAATTGATAGATAATAAAAAATTTCATTTTTTTTTAATATTGTGAAGCTTTTAGATAAATAATAGAATGTTTCTAAATAAACAGTTTATTTATTTTTTAGTTCAGAAATAATATTTTGAGAAATTATTATATCACATTTGAACAAAAACTATGATTTAGATTTTAATTTATAAGTTTTTTTGTAAGAAAATTGGATCAAAAATTTAGAATTTAAGAAAATTGCGATTTAATATGTAAAATAGCATTAAAACATGCATTATGCAAATATAAAAACCAATTCAAATTCCAAAAGAATAAGCTTGGAAACAAAATTTAAATGAAGTTTGAAATTTAATTAAGCTTCAAATTTAAATTTATGAAGAAGACTGCTTGAAAAGTAAGAGTATTGAATTAAAAAAAATATTTGATATTTTTGAAAAAAATCGACTTTTTAATATAATCCTCTACCTTAATGATAAATGCTAAGGTGAGCTACAACAACTAAACTACTTGTAGTTTTACTCCGTAATGATCCTGCTATAATTAAGTCTTGTATTAGAACCGATAATTATTTCAGATTTTTAACGTCAGAAGACTAAAAAATTACTTAAAGGTGGAAATAAAGTCAGTTGTTTTGACTTAAAATTGATCAAATGAAAAATGTTTGAGTACAAGTAATGTTATTGATGTAGAATAAGAAATTTTATGCTGGATAGAATGCATTAACATCTTAACTTTAAGTTTGATTTATGGACATTTATAATTTTAAGGAACGTTTAATGGAAGTAGGAACACTCGGCTTATGCAAATAAATTCTAAATGCTCTTCGCCAATCACAGCGCTTTAAAAGAACATGAATTTTCTACTTAACTATTTGAAATTAGAATAATTTTTACAGTAAATAATATGATACAATTTAAAATAGAAACAAATTTGAGCAAGAGTTAACATATTAGAATGACAAACTTGGGGGTCATAATCAAAATTGAAAAATTCGATTAATCTTTCATAATTACTTTAATTCTAATATAAAATAACTATGATAGAATTTTCAGTACAAATTTCAGAATATTATTGAGATTTTATAAATGTTAAGATTTTTTTAAAAATATTTTTGTGAAAAAATTACGGATTTTTTAATCCGTATTTTTGTGAAAAAATTCACTTAACTACATTTATTTTATACTATTATATTTAATTCACTTTTTTTATTAATGTTAATTTATTTCCTCCATCAATATTTGTACCACTTATTACATAATCGTGACTTAATCCATGATAATGTAGTAACGTGACTGAGTCCACAAATAAAATGTAATAGTATGATCCAATCAAAATTTAATAGCTTGGAAGCGAGGGAAATATTATTTTTTCAACAATTGATAGTATGATAGTGCCGTTACAAAAGTGAGTCTTAAAACTGTGAATGTGTTTTAATATATATAAAAATTGCAATAATCAGACCACTTAGTACAAATTACATGATAATCTAGGATGATAAAATTAAAAATTGGGGTTGAGAGCAATATAGATGAAATGATCATGAAAAGAACAAAACTTTTTTTTATTTCATATGTTGAAAAATATATTTTCTTTTAAAAATGAAGCTTTTTACACAACAATTAAAGTTTTGTTTCTTTTATTATCTCAACTAAACATTTATTGAAATTTTTATCAATCACAATCAATGATTAATATAAACTAAGATTATGATGAAATTATTCTAAGGAGACAATTGATTTATATCTATACTGAGGACTTTCTCACTAGGGGCCCCTAAAAATCATTATGGGAAACTTCTGGTATGTTGGTTGATTCTCACCATATGGGTAAAGGTGGGGATTGGTCACCTGCCTTCGATGTCGGGCCATACTTCCCACGGGAAGGGTTGTATCGTGACTGGTGATGTCTTTTAGGACTCCACCACAGTCCTCACCATTTTTGATGTCGCAGTAGTCTGGTAATTCCGGTTTATCTCTGTGATTTTGGAGCAGTAAATTTATGATATACTGGGAGCTAATTCCATCTTTGTACTCCTATTTATTATTGGTGAATTTTTAATATATTCGTTTCTCATAATCATCAATGAATACGATTAATATTAGATGTTCTCGAAGCCACTATACTTTTTATTGTAGAATAGTTTCAATAAAGACACTTTAAGAATTGTAAGGACGGGTCTAACCAGTTTTTTTAACATTTATTTTCCTTTTGAATGATGACTTCAAATAAACCTCCCGCACATTTTGATTCAACATTAATTGCTAGTGAATATTCTAGGTGTGTAAAATTAGAACTATGACTATTTATTTTGCAGGAATCATGCACCAGCGGATTCGTTCAATATTAAGAAATCTTAAAGATTCAATGGAAAACATAGACCTGCGGATATAATCTGTAACACCTCGTTCCTAATTAACGCACAACTGAAGTCGGTTTATTGAGTTAGCACCCGGTTAATCTTTATTTTTAATTGGATAAAAGAATAAGATTAATTAAATAGTGTCAAGCACACTGCACACTACCTCATTTCTTCTTAAATAACACTGAAGATATGAAACTTCCCTTAATCATCGAATACGAAATTTGACATTACGTTTCATTTACACTAAATTAAAAGCAAATTTTAACAAATTACAAAAAAAAAAATCCAATCTGCAAATTTTAAAATAAAAATTTTTTATATCATCAATGATGAATAAAATCTCATTTTCACAATATAGATACTCAATACAACAAGTTTTCAAAATTTAAGTTATACTCAACTATATTTTTTATTGTTTTCAATTAAAATGTAGATATTTATTTAAAATAATGCGATATTATTTTTCATGGACGAAAATATCTCAGAGGAAACTAACATATAAATGTACGAAGATGAAAATATTGTTATTCATGAATATTTTTCTCAATCCCATATATATATATATATATATAATTTTAATATTTGGCTAAATTTGCCCTTGAAGTGAGAAGTTTTGAAATCCGATTTAATAGCAATTAGTTTAATATATGTACTTTACTAGGAAATGCGTGTGAAACTTCGTTGCACTAACCGGAAGCATGGCTGTTCTGGAAAAACAGACTTGACAGATTAATTTAAATTTTCACCGTGGAAGCATGTACATTTATTTTCGGAGGTTTCCCATCCTTTAAAATCACACAGGCTCATGTAGATCGTTCTAAAAATGTCCACTTCGAACTTTAAATTAAATTTTTACAATTGGTATAGAATTTGAATGAGAAGATGCCAATGATTTTGTTTAATGAAAGAGAATCTTCCGAAATCGGAGGGTCAATATTATATCGTTCGTTATTTACGAAGTGTATTCTAGAGTGATAAAGCAACCAAAAGTTGGCAGCTATCACTACTCTGTTTATTTAAGTTTCTGAACGCTATGCTAGAGGGAAGTTTTGGACGAGTGAGTTATTGGAAAATCTCAAAAATATTCTTAAATAAACTGAAGCATATTCAAAATGGACATTGAAAACAATGGAGTAATCAGTTTCAAGTGTTCATAAGCCTTATCGATTTGTAGCACTCCAACCTTTTTCTACATGCAATTGCAATAAATCAATTATGCATCATTCATTTCACATACAATATTTGAATAAATTAATGAAGATTCCTTTATAGAGGTTTTAGGATAACACATGGAAAAATATATTCAACTCTTAGTATATAGAGATAAATTATTAAGCGCTGTCTTTTGTATGAGTACTTATTTTACTCTGCTCTTTATTCACAGCAACAAAGAGGTATTTACCCTAGAATTAGGAAGGAGGAAGGTGGTGTTTGTAAGATAATAAATGTTTAGCCGAAAAAAAAGTTTAACTTTTTAAAGAGTTATAGAATGAGTGAGAGAAATGAAATAAAACTTGAACTACAGATAAATTAAATTTATTAAATAAAATGCTTTAGCACAAAAATTCCCTAATAGAGAATGCTATAAAACAAATAGCATTTCGTTGCAAATATTGAGAATATGAAATCTCATTTGCTTTACAGAGCATGTTTATTAATAGTCTTCTTGGCATAAAAAAGAATCTGCATGCGCAGAAAAAAAAAGCGCCACTGAGCAATATTGTTCTACCAGAAACAGCAGAACTAAGTTGAGGATATAAAAACGATCCTGTTTTATGTAGCAGATAGGAAGAGGTTTCATGTCTTCAAGTGCCCTTCGCAAGATGATATATAAATTTGAAAAAAATTAGTCAACATGAGATTCTTCTAGAGAAAAGTCGAAAACAAATCCCATCTTCTAGCTCCAGAATTGTAGTCATCGTGGTCACTGAAGGAAGTTATCAAGTGCCATGAGTTAGTGTGGGTGTAACAGTTCTTTCAGTGCATTGATTATATCATATTCCATCGTACGAAAACTTTTACAATACATTTTGAATTTTTATCCCAATAATGCCAATCACGTGCACCTTTTATAGGATGGAGACACAGAGGTCCTTGAAACATTTGCCCTTCACTTCCTTGCTGGAAAAATGGTGGTTGAAGTCACTTGGCTATGGAATATTCTATAAAGTGATGAACCAAACTTTCGCTTTAATGAGTAGAAAACCCGTAGTTATAGAATTTGGGTACCGGAAAACTCTCACGCTATCCAGTAGTAATCCTTTATTCCAAAAAATTATAAATGTGATGTGATTTTAAAACTTTATTTATCATTGTACTAAATTTTTTGAAGAGATAATTGCAAATGGAATCCATACCTGTTCCGTCATGATAGAATACCGATACCACGAATTTTGTAATTACATAACTTATATAGCATGGTTGATTTCAGGACATCATCTTCATGCACGGTGACGTACATCTTCATATTAAACGTTGTTTAAAGCAATTGCTAACTGATGTGTCTGACATGAGCCGTCATTTTCCAGTTGCCTGACCTCGTTACACACAATTACTCCTTGCTCTTTTGATTTTGGAGCTTCCTAAAAGAGACTATCCGCTGTCAAAAGCCAGCATCTGTGCCATATTTCAAGGAGAGCATTCAGTGTCACGTTCTAAATATCAGATCAGATCTTCAGAAGGACATCGGTCTAAGGTCATCTGAGGCAAATATACGTTTAGAGCGCCCTGCTGAACATGAAGCGATAAATATTAAACAATTTTAATGCTCATTTTTATTTTGTTTAAAATTTATAAAGAATATTAAATTTTTTATGCATATTATAACGGACCTTTTTGGCTGATGTCTATATTAATGTTTTTATTTAATAAATGTCGAGCGAATAATTTTAAATATTTACAGTTCAAATTTTATCTCATTTGAACCAATAGAAACATTCTAGAACTCTCTGGAGTTAAACATATTTCTTCTATACCTTGTACAAGAGTTCTAAGAAAAGAAGTGTTATGTTTTTTCACCACCAGACTTAAATTTTACATCAAATAAAAATTAAAGAATTACCAATCATAACTAAAAATAATATAAAAATTTTGTGCTATGAATTGTTTTTATGAATAAATAATGAAAGGACTTCCCTAATATGTAACCTTTTTATCATAAAGTACATAATAAAAAACATAACACCAAACATAAATAAAAAACATTACTTTTAAATTTAATTTTTAGTTAAAATTCATTTTGATTCTTTATAAATAATATTTTTGTTAAAGATGATCTACGTAACTTTAAAAATCTAAATATTATCTTCAATAAACTAATAATTAAATTTTTCAAAATTGCTTTTAAATTGCGAAATTTAAGTTTTGTGGATATGAAAATATAATGTACTTTATAGTATCACCCGTCTTTTAAGCTTCGTGCACAGAGAGTAAGTAAGCTCAAATGACCGAATAGAATGCTACAAACTGAAATGAAAGGAAATGCACTGACTTTGATTCAGTAATTCAATGAATTTTTATTTCTAATTTATCACATTTATAAAATCGTTTTAAATGCATTACACAATTTTTTCAAGTATTACAGATATTCTATGATAAAAGAAAATATTATCATGGTGCATGAGCTTCAACACTATTAAATGTTCAGGACAATATTATCTCCCTTTAACACTCTATACGCCATCAGAGAAATAGAGATGCAAACTTTAGGAAGGTATGAATAGAGGGAAGACAAGTAAATTAATTGGCAGTTAATCATGATATGAGAGGGCCAATGAAATGTATGATAAAACGACAGAAACATAAATAAGGAACAACACTAACAAAGTTGAACACTTGCAAAGTTGTTCATGCAATCTTGATGTATTAAATTATCGATCCTATTTGAATCCAAACAAATGCTATTGAACTTTGGACATATGGTAACACTAGTATTTTTTCAATTCAAAAGTTGCCACACAAAAGATAAAACATAGACATACTTCTGTCGTATAGAAATTTTTCAGACGCTCTTTGTCTTTATATAAGATGATGTTTTATTTGTAGGAACATCAGTCTGGCGAATAAAATCGGATTTATTTTCAAAATTCTTTTTCAAGCTTCTTGATAGCTACACGTGTATGAAAATACTGCTTCTGTTATTACTGAATAAATAAAAAAAGTCTAGAATAAATATTTATTTTCAAATAGTAATTCAATGAAATTGTACTGAAATAGTGAACTAATCATTAATGGGGATTAAAATTTTCCTTACATTTATCAAAGAGAAACTTCTTTTAAATAGCAATTAATAACATGATCAAATAGATGATTGCTTAACTTATAAAGTAGAATGATTTACTAAATAAATAAACAAATTTAAAACAAATAAAATAGTAATATTATAATAATGATAAATAAATTAAAATACACATTAATTAAATAATCTTAAGCGAAATTATTGCTTAAACTTGTATTGTGTATACGAATAAAATTCCTATGCTTTAATGTTACAAGAACCTCGTATCAATATTCTTATTTGGGAATGTAAAGGAAACGACTTTGTCAGGATTCTGAACCTGCAGCAGAACAGAAACAACTTATGAAACTACCTCTGTTCTTCTACTTCTGTATTAAGTTGTAACTTCCCATTCCAGTTGTAGGAATGCTTTTTACAAAGCACAACAAAATGCCTTCAGAATATCGAAAATTGGTGCTATTTCACAAGACTGTTAAGTCTACAGCATGTTTATATAATGAGGTCGACTTTATGCTAATACTAACAAGGATTAGCCGTTTTATTTGCTACTATGCTAAATCCAAATTCAATGCAATGCCATGTTTTTATTAAAGAATTATTATAAGCATTTTGCTGCAAAGTTAGTTTCTTGCAAGATATTGTATCTTGATATTTTCATCCATCTCAAATATTGAGTAAATGGTAAAAACTGTGAGGCACTGATTGTTTGCCGCAGTAGATAGGTACGCATGAGCTATGAAGTATTTAAGATGTTTTAGAAAATTTGTTTACTTAAATTAATTATTTTCAATATAGTAACGTTACCTTCGTGCTTCATGTTTCTGTACGTTGTAAATAATAATGCAATAATTCGTAAATAATTTACAAGTTTGTTTAACGATCTGCAAGCCGGGTTTTAAAATATCTAATCCTTAATCTTTATGGTGTTCGTTTGAAGGTTTTCTTGAACACGTGCGTTTCCATCAGAATAATGAACTTTTATTATTTATAAAATTTTACAAACAAGAGTTTGTAAAATTTTCATCTGCGGCCTAACGTTGAATTGACTCAATTTAGTTAAACGTTTTAATTTTTTCTTTAATTAATTAATTTAAATTATATATTTATTCCCCCCACCATTTTTCTGTTGTAATTCATCCACAGGCGATAAGTGTTTATGACTTTCAACAAATTTCAAGCCAATTCTGTGGGCTTTGAAAATGTCGAACAATGCAGATTTGCCAATGGAAAGAAAGTCTGTCAGATTTTCTTTTTGTTTAAACCATCCAGATCGTTTTACAGAATGTGGGTCCCATAATCTGGAGAAGATATTATCTTAGGTATTTCCTTACAAGGGGAATCAAGAAATTCCATGAACATCAATCGTCTATACTGATTAATATTGAAGGAAACTACTTTAAAACAGATCATATTAAATGATGTAGTAATCATTTAATATTATCATATGGATATTTTTTGTATTCTTTTGAATGGATCAGTTCGCGATCA
>JAPMOR010118157.1:418509-434801 GCA_026543865.1 Argiope aurantia
TAGAAAAATGTGCAACAAAAGTATTGCGGTATTGTTCATATCGCTACTACTACACTACATAAGTGTAGTAGATAAAAGTGCAGTTAAGTATAGAAAAATGTGCTACAAAAGTATACTAATATTGATCGGATTGCTACTACTACATTACATAAGTGTAGTAAAAATATGGAAAATTGTACTACAAAAGTAAAAAGATATTGTTCAAATTGTTAATTTTATATAAGTGTAGTAGATAAAAATGTAGTAAAAATATAGAAACATATACCAATATTGTTCATATCGTTACTACTATTCAGGTGTAGAAGATAAAAGTGAAGTACAAATATAGAAAAAGTGACTACAAAAATATAGCGGAATTGCTCATATCGCAACTACTACACTGCATAAGTGTAATATATAAAAGTGTAGTAAAAATATAGAAAAGTGTACTACAAAAGTCTAAGTATATTATTCATATCGTTAATACTACACTACATAAGTGCAGTATATAAACGTGTAGTCAAAAAATGGAAAAATGTACTGCAAAAATATAGGGATATGGTTCATATCGCTACTACTACACTATATAATAGATAAAAGTCAAGTAAACATATAGAAAAGTATAGCGATATTTTTCATATCGCTACCCTTATTGTTTCTGGATTCTTTTACATTTATTACAAAATATATATAAAGACACTAGTATATATAGAAATATTCCAATTTGAAAGGTGTCAATTAGTATACAAATTTTAATGAATTTTTTTCTCAAATAAGAAATGATTGAAGTAATTTATATATTTATTCTGGTTCTCTAAGAAATAATACGACTACAAATATTCTAACTAAAAGTATTGCCTTTTAACTGAAAGTAAAATTCTAACTAAAAGTATTATAATTGTTTTAGAAATTCTAACATCTTATACTTTGTTCTTTTTTTGCCAGAAAAATTTTCTAAATCGTTTGAAAGAAAGAAAGATATTCTTATGATGACATTAAGATGACTTGACATTCAATATCTAATATGAATCAATTCCTGAAAAGCTGTATGGTGCTAAAATTCGATTTCAAAAAGGCAATTAGATGTTTTTGGCTAAGACTTTTTAAGATGTGGCATAGTAGATATATTAGATTTATATTATTTTTGCTCAAATCTTCTTTACTGAGTTTTTCTGGAAGTCTGATATTTTTCTAACATTTATATATATATATATAATTGCTGTAGTGCAGAGCTAAGAACATACCAAAAGGTGAAACTTTAGATTATTTTTTTCTGCTATTTTGATATACTGTGTTTGTTAACTATTTGATTCTAATCGTTATTATTAAAATTATGATTTGTGTAAGAGAGTTTACTAAGTTATAACAAACTGAATAATTTCCTTAATTTATTATATTATAATAGCAAGACAGGTTTACAAAAAATTCAATTGTATATGTTATTGTTTTTATTTGGTTTAAACCTTTTTTTGTATTGTTAGAAATTAAAAAAAAAAACCTGTTTTCCTCTATCACTTAACAAATAATTTTGATCTTATTTTAATGAAAAATTATGAATGCCATTTACATTATAAATTAAAAAGACGGTGAAGATTTATATTCTTATTTATTTATTATATATCATAATTTTTATTATATATATATATATATATATTGTTAGGAAATATAATTATATTTTCATATAAATAATTAATATTACTTCCATTTTCTTTCCATTTCACCATTGCTAAAATTTTCGAACATCACTTATTTCATTTTTAATCAAATCTGTTTTCAAAAATATCGAATATATTTTTATATAAATTTGAGTATATGGAGGTTTCTTTCATAATCTGTTTTACATTTCCTTAAATATCTTATTTTTTCACAAAACAAAGAATTATAACTATCAAATTCCCGGATCATAAATGTGAACGAAGCCTTAACTAAATATTTCTTCTTCATACTTTAATTTAATATTTGCACTTTTTGAAATATAACTTGTGGTAAGAATAAGGAATTATCAGTTTTAAATGTAATCTTATTGTGATCAATGGGGATCAAATCATAATATCATAACTAAATGGCAATACTTCAATTATATTTCTAATCAGTCGCATTTTATTATTATTAACTTTTAGTACCACAGCAATTCTTTGTCTTATTTTGTGATCTTGAATACGCTTGGAACCCATCAAACGTTGAAATTAGAAATATTAGCAGTGCAGTCTATTTATTATTATAGAATGTAGGAAAAGTTTACCTGCCAAACATTTGGAAAAATCAGGCGGAAGGAATAAATCTAGAATATTTTAGTTTTTATAGTTCTCATTAACGTTGAAATATTTTCATTTTTGTCGTAGTTGGGGATTTTAATATTTTTTTGACCTTACTGATATTACAAAGAAAAATAAACATATTTATATTACAAACCAAATAAACATTATATCAATTTAGAATATTTAATTATATCCTTCATTTTAGTTCTCACACACTTTTTATAAATTATTACTATACACACCTTTTATAGATGAACTATTTTTATTAGATTAATTTCATAGTCACCTTTCAGAGTACGCAGTAAAAAAAAATGACATCAAACGAGCTGAAAAAATTAAAGACATTAACTTTAATTTGATAGTGAATTATTATATGAAAACTATTTAACCGTTTAACATGATCGATTTCTTTCATTCATACAGGTATTTTGATTTCTGACAAAAAAAAATTATCGCCTTAAATTTCTTCCGTATCAACATATTTTTATTATTAATTGACATGTAATATGAAGGATAAATTATTTTTCAACGCAAATTGTTTTGCATGATATATTTAAAAAAATATATATATGCTTCATTCCAAATTATATTTATGGTTGATTTTTACATAGGTTTATGATTGATTCCTGGGCTTTAGAGAATTTTAAAAATATCGGCATGCAATATTTTAAGAATACCGGGTATTTTCTGAAAGACGCAAGAAAGGATAAAAATTTCATAATAATCGAATTCAATTAAATAAAAAAGTCTTCTGATAAAATTATCTCTAAGGCACCATGCAAATTAGAGATCGAGAATAATGCAGAACTATTCAAATAACGACCCCTTAATGCATTTTGAGAAAATTCTCATGACTAGCTCTTACTCGGTGGTTTTTAATTAACCAATAACTGTGAACTGAAATACCTTTTAACTTGCTTCATATAGTAACGAAAGCTTCCCATATCGAAAATATATAGAGAAGAAATTTAATTGGTAATGCATTCAAGGTGATAACATTCATAGATAATATAAAAGTATAGATAAATCAAAAATAATTATTCCTTTAAATTTAGCTGGGAAAAAGGAAAAAAAAAACAATGAATTACCTCTCTTATTATTTTTTCATAAATTCCAAAATCGTGGTAGAAATCTGGAAAGTATCTTAGTGAATGACAAATATATGTTGAGAAAGTATGAAAAAGTTCAATTGTTTTTCTATAATAAGAAAAGTAGCACTTTTCTTTTGTGGCAAAGATTTATTTATAGCAAAAAAAAAAGTGAATTTTCTGAAACTGATGAACATTATCCTGTATTTATTAAATTGTACTCTAGACTCAGATTTAAGCATGATCATGCTGAAAATATTAACTTTCAAACCGAGTTAACGAAATAGCACTATAAAAGTGCAGTTTGAGATTAATCGTAATTCAGATACGATATTAATCGTATTTAGATATGCTAATGAAATAGCAATTTCGATAAATAAAAGAATTAGTTATGGAAAGTATAGACAGATTCATATAGAATGGTACTGTATGCGAAAAACTATTTTAAGGCTTCTCCTCGCAAGCATTGCAATAAATTAGCCGTCGTCTAATTTATACATTGTACTTGGAATGCACTGCGTTATACATGAGATTTGAAGCTCTCTAAGTAAGAGTTGAGGCATTAGATGAAATATGGATTTAAATATATTCCAGAAAGAGAAGGGAATAAAAACAGACAAATAAACAAGAAAATATCATTTTGACCTAGTCAACCGTCATTTCATTTAACCGTCATTAATCGTAAAAATGTTATTTGCATCATTGATATTTGGGTCATCATCCCTCAATTTTTTTTCTTTGGTGCTGAGTGCCCATTCGCCGATGAAAGATCCAGCCTCCTGGTCCACAGAACCTTTTCATCAGTTAAGCAGCTTCGATCCTTTTTTCAAGTTTCTTTTAATTCCACTATTTTATTTTATTTTCTTCTGTCAATAACCTCTGCTTACTTAGTCAGTTGCAATGTTCTGTGAGCCTGATTATTGGGGGGAGAAGATATCTACATTGTCTATCTTGTGTCTTTGATTTGCGTTGATAATGGTTCAATTCCTAATCTTCCGTGAGTTTCAGATATCTCCGACAATTCCATTCTTTTCTCAGATTTAATATCCAATCAAACAGATATGCAAAATTTCAACACAGTTATTTCCAATAATTTATCAAGAGGCGAATTCGGATATTTCTAATTAGTAGATCTTTCTGTTCAAACTTATATCCTCAATCTAAAAATCACAGTGAAGAATTTCAATTCTCCATAAATTTCAATTCTTATATATCGATTAGAGTGCAAAAATTCAATTTGTTGGAGATAATCACTGAAATCTTGGACAGTGGGATGTCAGCTCAAATACAGTCCTTCTATTTTATCGCTTTTCCAGAACTCCTATGCCCTAGTAACTATAAATATTGATGTCAATCTACCAATCAATCAGTCTTAAGTATCTGTCATTGCAATACCTACTTTTAACAAAGAAATTTGACGGATTCTCTATAACTGAATTGCATTAATCTAATTCCTGTCGAAAATCCTATCGGGTTATTAGGAAAATGTCTGTCGGTTTTTGATAGCTTCGATTGATTTCGTAGAGAAACTGAATTGGCTATTGACAACTTTCGAAATCGAATATTTTTAAAGGGTGGTATTATTACCAATATTAATATTTAATCAGCATCAGTTTTGATTTAATTATCCTTTGTATCGATATTAGTATAAGAAAAAAAGTGCAATCGGCATTCTAAGTTTTTTTTTAAAACTAAATGTGCAAACAATGCGTAAATTATTAATGGAATTGAGATTTTATAATCGTCTATCGATGTTCTGGCAGGTCGTTAATGATTCATGGCTATCAAATTAATGCGATATTCACAAATATTAAAAGAATTAAAAATCGTGAAATGGTAGAAATATTTAAAGTGTCTTATGCAAACATTTTTGAGATTTAATTCATTTTTGTATCTGTAATCATTCTTATTGTTTGGTTATCTCAGAAATTAAACGAAAATCTTAAATGAACCATATTTTTAAGATGTATTTATTGCTCAAACACGAGGAATACAATCCATTTTTGAAACGGATGATAACTTAACATGACCATGAACTGAAAATGATAGTTAAACATGCCATGTAATTATTTGAGTGAACCCACTCCGAAAAGGCGGATGTTTTTAATGAATGGAGTTGTTCTTCTGATCCAACTGAAATAGCTACTGACTAGAAATAAATATGGAGACCACTTGCTAGCCATCCATGGACTTCATGATGGCTACAACGATGGAATTTTGATGGATACGTCATGTCATCAAATCACAACTGTTCGCGACAGTTTTGAAGAACATTCTAAACAATTCCAGTGAATGATTTGGCCATCGATATAGCTTGGTATATAGCTTGATTATGGATCAAAATCGAGAGGTCGCGCAATCCTGCACAGGCAACACTTTCGTAATTTTGGTCATCTATAAATGTAGATGACTCAACACTTGTACATTGGACTTCCAACGCCTTGTTGAGTCCATGTCACATTGAACTGCTGCACTTCGTCAGAAAAAAGGAAGATCAAACAAGTTATTAGGAGGTATCTCATGACTTCTCACCTCAGAGTATAGCGTTATATTGGAAATTTCAACATTATCATATCAATTTGATATATCGATTAATCGTAATACATATTAATATTTCATTTTAATCGTAATACGTATTCAGAAATAACACCTTAAATGCATTAATAATAATAATACCAAAAATATAAGAGACAAAAGCGTGAAATTGATTCAAAATATTTAAAATGTAAGGAATTGAAAATCTGTACTGTACCAAGTTAATTTAAAATTTAAAAAAAATTAAATTCGGGTCAAATCCTAGTATCCGTTACATAATTGCCGCGATTTTGAAAAATGTCGCCAACGCCTAAATGACGCGTTGGTGCTTGTCGCCAAACTGTTGCCAACGCCGAAATGACGTGTTTACGAATAAATGTCGTCGCTGAAAATTGTAAATACATAAACATACCGTTAAAAAAGCATATAAATTAATAAACAAGTAATAGTAAACAACTACAGATTGCAAACTTTATCGCTCTCCCAAATCTTGCCAATGTTGCCAAATCGTCCTCGTAACGGATACTAGGATTCATCCTAAATTCTTTTGCCTAAATGGGAATTTTGATATTATATTATAAAGTATAATATGAACACTTGAATTATTTTCTAAAGAATCATGGATTTAACAAAGGTGAGTATATAAAAACTTCGTATCAAATAAGAGATTTGATATTTTGCTCCGTAATACATTTTACGAAATTATTCAAATCTTTTATTCTGCAGTTTCAAAACTGAATTGAATGCACTAATTTAAATATAAAAATTCAAAGGGAGTTTTGCCATTAAAAATGTTATGTATTCCAGAGAAAAGAAGTATTATTAGTTTGAATCGATTTCCTAATTCAGTTTAGAAACGTGAATCTAATTCAAGAACCATGCCAATGAAAAAAAAATCCGCAACTTGCCAAAATTACGTTATTGGCTTTTATTGGAAAGATCAAATTTCCATCTGAATCTATTTACAATAATTTTTTCACTTGCTTTCAATTTATATTTTAAATATTATACTTCGAGAATCATTGTATCAAATTAAAACGTGATGTGGTAAATATCACAGTTTAAGGAAATTTCATTTTGAGCATTTTTTGTGTTCCTAACGGTAGAAAGAAGATATAATCATATCACGAAAATTTTGCGACACGCGTAATTGATGCAAATCCGTTTATAAATATTTTAGTACTTTGAAAACGTTGCCAAATATTTAAATTAAAATAAAATTTTAAATCATAAAATATTTATAGCAAGTTGTTTATCATTAGATACAAAATGTGTTTCTTTATATATAGGAGTTGATTACATTACATATAAAAATTCATACAAGTTCAAATATTTGCGAATATCTTTTACAGAACCTTTTAAATTGGATATATTATAAATATTTCCAATAAATTGGATAGAAAAAAAATTTAATTTTATGAGGAGAAAAAACATTTTTAAAGTTCTTTTTTGTTGACGCCATTTAATGTGAGTGCGTACTGTTCAATTTAACTTGCCGATTGTATTATAAATAATAGTTGCTATATCTGACGGATTAAAATAAAAACAATATAAATAAAAAAACTGATATATTCCTTCAAGTTTATTGAATATGATATACAATAGATAAATATTAGCTAAACATGAAGTATTTAACTAAAAAATATAATTCGAGTCTTGATAATCTCTTTTCGTAAATGTAGAAAAAATTTATTAAGTTCACGAATAAGAAAATGAATATATATTTATGCATTAGACTTGAATAAATTATTTTTATTTTTGCAAATAAAATTTATGGATTGGAGTAATTTTCTTCATAATAAAATTTGATGTAGTGTTAGAAAGAGTAATTGAGAACCAGGAGTATTTGGCGACAATGTTTAAACACCGATGAATCCTTAGCTAATCTACCATATTGTCTACTTACATAATATTTTTCAAGTGTGATAGTTGGTTATTAGTAATGATTTGCTATTAGCTGGTGTCGAGTACATAAAAATAAAATAGAACTGATCTAATAAAAGTGATGTTGAAAGCGGAATTTGAAGATAATGATTTTGACTCTCTTCAATAAAAAAGGAGGCTTTGGAGATGGAGAAAGTAACACATCGAATCCTTCATGAATGAGGTTTCAACAAATATGTACGTTTTGATAGATTATGTTGATATTAATAGAATTAGTGACCATTATTCATTCCTCCAATGGAGTTCACAGTTATGAGCAGAATGTGGAATGTTTGAAGGATACCTATTCAAAATTGTTTTTGGTGGTTGATGATATTTTAGGATTGCCAAGCGTTTGAAAACTGCTATAAACTGCCCTGTGGCTGAATATATTTTTTTCAAGAAATGTTAATATCATAGAAAATTCAGTTGAATTTCAGATAGAACGTTCAATTTGATGTGGAAGTTTTATTTTCTATTACTATGTTGAAGTACTAGTCCTTATATTTCTTACAATAAGCTTCTAAATCTTATATATTTCCTTCTCGTGTTTTATAATGTTCAGCTTTTGTTATCTTTATAAAGGTTCATTTCCCTCTTTTCCCCGACAAAATTGGAATTTTAAGAACTTAAATTACTTGAAATTGGAGGCTTTAGATAAGAATGAACGCTTATATTCAATATTCCTTAAAATACAATATTTTTTAATAAAAAACTCTAAAAAAATTAATACTTAAGGATTATTGGTAACGGGCTATAACATAAATTTTGCGGAAATAATCAGTAGTTTCTTATCGTTTGAATATATTTTCTACAAATCAGCTTAGTATTGTGAGTTAGAATGAAAATAAGTTCTGCCAATTATCAAATAGTTTTTCGTGTAAGGAACATATTAATGTAATTATATACGTTACTTTATTACAACTGGCGAGTTAATAAATTAGTTAGAAAAAAAAAGAAATTGTTTAACCACCAACGGCAGAGCCGAGAACTTAGGTGAATCTTTTTCCTCTCATACCTGAAGACTGGAATCCGTCTCGGGGAGAAAACATTTCTATGTGTCAGAACCGAGATTCTTCGGTCACTATTTTTTTCTTCCCCGATGTTAAGCTGCAACAGATTGAGAGGATCTGTCTCTGTTATCAATTGGAGGTATCATTTAATAAATAGACCTGATCTTAAACTTCAAGTTTAGTTAATCAACATAAAATTCTCCGATTATTCTAAGTCGTTACCATTAAGCTTTAGAGAACAAATGTGTATCCAAAATTAATCGTAATTAATGAGCATAAAACTCAGCATAGGAAAGCATAAAAGCTTGTATATACATATACACATATTATTATTAGCTTAATCTATAAAAATTTAAAAATTTTCTATTAAAAATGTAGTGAACTTAAAAATGACCTAAGTAATTTTACATCAAAAATATTATTAAGTAAGCATGTTTTAACTGAAATTGAATATAGAAATAATTAGTGACGCATGTGCAGCCACTCCACTGGCTACTTTCCAGAAAATGTCTACTAATTTCGTCCTCTGACTACGACGCGTGATTACGTCTGATAGTGGAGAGTTCGAAAGTAATATACTGTTATTTTCATTTATTAAAAGATTTCGAAAAATTGTAATATGATTTTCAATTATTTCTTTATTTACATGTTTACTCTCTACAGGGCCATCTGCGGAAAACTTTTCAATTAAAACCAAAAACTGCGGGAATAAAAACTGATATTCTGTCATATGAATTTATTGCAAGAATTGTTTTCTCTTTAACCTTAATCGCTTTCTTTTTATGCAGTTTTGAAAATTATCAGTCTGTTTGAGGACACGGGGAATATGTTTTATGTTTTAGCTTTAGGGTGTAGAATAAATTGTATTTCTACATCAGCTTGAAAATACTTCATTTTTGAAAATGCCTCTCTTTTCTCTTCTTCTATATATTCAGTCGGATAACTAATATTCGATCTAATTAATGTTCGATTGAAATAATAATTTTATAATTATAAATAGTTGTAATACTTCGTTCTATTCTTTGATAAGTGGTGCGTTAGAATTTGTCTTGGCATAGTGGTAGCGCGTCTTCCCCGTGATCTGGGCGTCCCGAGTTCGAGTTCCGGTTCGGGCATGGTTATTTTTCTTCTTTGTTCTAGCTGTGAAGTGCGTGAATCTGTTCCCCTGTAAAAAGTGATTGTGCAAGCGAATGTGACGCATGAACGTAGCTAAGTCGTACTCTTGGCCCTAGTTGGCACTACTGAAAAAACAAGAGACGCTCACTCGGCTTACATCGCTGACAGATAACTGTCAACGGACTTGTAAAGTGCCCTAAGTCATAACAACAATATGCTTTATTATTTTTCATGAGACAGAATTTACTTTTAAAATGTGGGGTTCAAAAGAGAGGAAGCTATAGATTTACCTCTTTTTCAAATCATTCGAAAATAAAACTTCTGTTTGTTAACATTTTCTAGAATTTTCCTTTCTTTGTTTTATCACTACTATAGTTATTTATCACCAGTGTTATTTATATACGAAGGTAAAGTTTTAAACAGGATAAATTTAGATTCCATAGTTTATCTAAAAGAACAAAATGAAACAATTTTGTGGTGAAATTATTGAAACCGTGGAGAAATGTTAAAATAATATATTATTATATTAGTTGAATCGAATTGTTTTCCTCTGTCAATTAGAGCCGTTAATATCTTAGATTCGGCTCTAATATTGATGCAATGCTAATTTAATCTCACAACTACCGATTAATCGTAGTGTAATATGACTTAAGAATTTTCCGATATATTAGTGAAAGAAGAATTAATTTCATTTAATTTTAAAATTGTACAGTAAAAACCGGATAAAATTGCTGTCTGGTTTACTAATGAAGAGAATCATTTATTACTTTAATGATTTAATAATGCGACGCTAGTTCCCAATATATTTTCTATTACTCCAAACAAAATTGGCAAAGTAATTAAACGCTATTTTAATTTTTATGGAATGCTTCATTATTAATGCTGCGATTTAAATATTTAACATCTGGTAAAGATAGCCGCGTTTACAAAGACGGAAAAGAAACCTTTTGCAGTAAACGAACTGAAAAGAAAAATGAATGCTCATAGTTATGAGTCTAATCGTATACCAAATGCATATTATTTGCATATTAGCTACAAACGTATTGGACTGTTTAGTAAAAAAAAATTAATGATTTCCAGATAATAAGTTTAAAAAAAGAAATAGAAGTAATTTGGACGACCAAGAAAAGTCTTTGAAACTAATTGAAACTTAAAAAATAAATAAAGCAATCAATTTCCTCAACGGGATGTCTGACATGAGGATTTTAAATAAAGGAACGCTTCTACTAAAACTATAATACGAGTTTACAAATGAAAAAAAAAATTAAAGAACAAAGATGCAAATTTGAAATCTTTTTATTTCCGTTTCCAGACAATTAATTAAAGGAAGTAAATCGGTCCCAAGTTTCTTTGTTAGAAAAATGGAATTTGGGGATGGATAAAATGAATAAACTTACATGCGATCTACTAATTTTTTTTCGAATTGAGATAGATTGACAGTTTTGCATGTAGTTGATATAATAATATCATTCTCTCGCTTTTTTTTTTACACAACATAGTGTTTACTTTCCCGCACCTGCTGAAAAAGTGTTTAATTTGCAGAAAAAAAAAAGATATTACTAAAATTATAAAAATAGGTTTTGAAAATTAATCTTTATTTATACACTTGAAATATTTTTTATTTATCATTTTAGTTTTCTCAATTTTCAACATATAATTTATTATTATAAAAAATAATGAATCTTAAAAAAAATTATTTTACTAATTTACTATTAGGTGGCGTAATAGTAAATAGTTTACTCATTTACTATTAGGTGGCGTAATAGTAAATAGTTTACTCATTTACTATTAGGTAATGTAATTAAAATCCGTCTAATTTAATCATTTAGGTATTAATTTAAATATGAAAATAATAAATAGTATATTGTTTTGAAATTCTATCATATAAAGAAGTGAGAGAAAAATCAATTTCCTATTTATGGATTAACAAATATAAAACAAACTCAAATAAATTAATGCATATTAGATTTAATTAATAAGGAAAAAATGTTAATTTTTTTTCAATGTTTTAATTATAAAAAATTTAAATAATTTTTTGTTGCAAAAAATATTTTTGTAACAAAATAAATAAATATCTCTGATATAAAATTCTCTGATATAAATATCTCTGATTAAAAAAAAATCCTTCTTCAAATGTTTCTCACAGATGACATCCGGGAAGATCTTCATAAATATGGCACTTTGAGATTTATTATATGAATGAACAAAAATGGATGTTGTAAACTAAGAACTACAAATATTGATAAAAATATATAAGCATTCTACATAGGATGAACTAAAAATAATGATTAAATATTATATCATTATTAGAAATTTATATTTATTAATAATCAGATATTTATAATCGAAGTAAGAAATTTAATGTAAATTATTAATTCAAGAAAATTTAACATATCGTCAGAAAAAAAAATGTAAATCATATTCTTCCGCAATCAAATTCAAATTTGTGTAAGCATTTAATCATATTTATATTATTTATCATGGAATAAACGTTTTGAATTTTTATATAACTAAAAGCGATGCTGCAATAAAATTTGATTGTTCGTGCTGAGAAAAAAAAATAGCAATGTTCCAAGGAGATTTTTATTAAAAAAATCTAAGCATTTGTATTTTTATATAGTGAAGGCCGTCATTTAAATTTCCACGTCTTAAATGTTTGTTATCCTCAATGGCAACTATACGATGCTAGTTTCACACTTTTAAATGTAAGCCGAAATATTATTGATGTTACAATTTCACACACATACACACAAAGAAAAGACTGCTTTAATTATTTTCACGCCTGACTGGAAGTTAA
Organism: Argiope aurantia; assembly: GCA_026543865.1. Lineage (NCBI taxonomy): Eukaryota > Metazoa > Arthropoda > Arachnida > Araneae > Araneidae > Argiope > Argiope aurantia. The sequence goes on from JAPMOR010118157.1 coordinate 431,219, forward strand.
ATAAAAATTGTACCTTTATTTAGTAATTGTGTGTTAAGTTTACCGATAACTTTGAATATTTGACATAACAAAATTGTTAATTCAAGCCTAATTAAAGAGGAACACTATTGCACCTTTCAGTTAAGCCATAAATTTTTTTTAACATTTTAACTATACTTAACTTTAACTATACAACATTTAACTATACTTTTTAAATGCATTATAAATGAAAGAGAAAAAAGGAAAAATATATTGAGGTAAACTATGCCTTATAAACCCTCACCTTTCATTTATCTCCATAGATACATATCTTTTTAGCTTTAGATCTGTTATTCCTAAATTAAATCATTTCACTCATAAAATTAATTACTTATTTTCATTATTCTTTCGTGTAACCCAACTAATTTTTTCTCATGAATTCTTTAAGTAAAAGCACTTATACATCTTGTAAGTTTTTTTTTATTTTGGTTCTTACTTTTTGCAGATTCTATCATTTTTTTCGAATATATTTAATCCCATCTACATACTTTAGTTAGTTGAGCCTGAAACGAAAACATAAAAAGTAATGAGCAAGAAAATGTATTCCAAGGTTTTCTTTTCCTTATAGAGTACACTTATCATACGTCAACAAATATCTATTCACATCCAAAGTAGCAAATATATTAATATTTCACGATGATCTCAACAGACAGAAAGATAAGTAGATACAAAAATTAATAAGATGATGATTTGAAATTGAGATGTAAAGAGCAAAAATATTTAAAAAGCGACTAAAAAGAAACAACAAAATCTATTGATTAAACACTATTTTCAACAATTTTCAAAATCTGCTTTATTTTCTCGTTTTTCTTCAAAAATAATCGATCACTCAATATTATTTTCTATTATTATGCGTCAATGCAATTGATGATAATTCATAATGGCGGAAGCTTTGATGATCATATCATGACAATCCATCTGTTAAATTAATTACTTTTAATTTGAATAGAAGGAAGGAAAGCAGGAAGTTCACGAATATGCAAGTAAACAGTGATTTCTTTCTATGTCATCCAATAAAAAATTCAAGGCGTTTTGACATTCTTATTTATGGAGTAGATATCGATAAATTATTATAAATCGAATACTTTTGAACTTTCAGGCTATGATCATGTTTTAGAACTCCTTGAACCCTAGAGTCATTTTTGAAATTTCGGTGTGGAAGCATGTTGAATTAGATGAACACTTTTTTTTGGAATCTCATATTAGTGGGCAAAATTTTTACTAGAAATTTTCAGTAGGAAACAATAAAATTGAATAAAAAATTCAACCCAATTAATTCTATAATCAACAACATTTAAGTCTAACACATCCATTGTACATACGTATTGAAACTAAAAATAAATTGAATCTGTGTTTTTTCTGATTTATAATCTTAGTTATCTGGAAGACATAATAACCTTTAAATTTCTTTGATATAGCAATTACAATTCTCATAACAAATGTTTCCATTATTGGTTCTCTATTTTGGAAAAATCAAATTAACAATAAATATTTCTTTTTATAAATATTTTAAGCTGCAAAATTATATTCTTTAATGGCTCTGAAAATTTTACTTTCGAATTTAAAAAAAAAAATAACATTTTCAATCAGCCACAAATAAATTATATGATTTCTGTAAAATAAGATACTTACTTCAATTTTAAAATAGTTAAAAATAAAGAAATTTGTCTTCCTTAATATATTTTTTTGCTTAAAATCAAAATCAAAATGGTAAATTAACATTGTAGCAGTTGCATTAGAATTCAAATTTTGTCTCCTTGCCGGGACGACGTCGGAGCCAGAGGGGGAGGATGTAGCAGTTGCATTACTCTTATCTTCTCTTTTGGATACTAGATGGCGATGCCTGATTAGACCATCCCATATGTCATCCCATAGTGCATTGCGATTGTAATTAGAATAAGATGTGATGCTGAACTGTGAAGCCGCGCACGTGAATGTCTTGTCTTTGTGTTAGTGTATGTTTAAGTGTGTAAATGTGATTATTAAAGAAATGTTTCCAACAACATTCGTCCTGTTGCTTCCTGCACAGATCATAATAAACTACATACCACAACGTATAATTTAGTATTTCAAAGAAATCGATATAATTTATCATTTATTTACGGAGCGACATACTGCTTTGTCTAATAAAATCGTTTTCATTTACTTGAAATGACACACACACACACACATACATACATAATACATACATACATATACATATATATATATATAAAAAAAAAAAAAAAAAAAAAAAAAAAAAAAAAAAAAAAAAAAAAAATATATAAGAAATAAAACATAAACGGCGATTTCAATAAAATTGATAATATAAAATATGATTGAAAAAATTTCAATGCATGTAATAATGTTTTTCATGTCGCTAAGACATATTTTTGAAACATTTATTTGATTTTAACAATTATAATTTTTATTGAAATATTATGAGATGTATGTTTCTATACTCTTTCCTCAAAGAAAGGAAAAATAATAATTCACTTATCATATACACGACATATAGCTTCAATAATAAATAATTATTTCATGCTAATATTTTAATTTAAATATTGAAAATAGAGAAGAAAATCGAATTATTTGTACAATACTATTTCATAAAGAAAAATATCTGAAATTATTAATTCCTAGTCTGACTTAAATAAATGTATAAGGAAAATAACACAATAAACCATGTACATGCTATGGTAAATATAATAAACTGTTGATTATATATAATCACTGGATTTACCATAAATATACAATTGCTATTTTCATAATATACAATTTTGCAATACATATACAATTAAGGGTTTCAAAAAATGGGTAATGCAAAATATTTCTTTGTTAAAGGGCGCTTAATTTTTTGCAATATAAATTTATTAATGTTAGAAATTTCATTATAGATTTCTAGTATAAGATTATATTCTTCACTCTTTATTATGAAATGAACAGAACAGAACAAAGTAATTTATGTGTACGGAACTTTCAAAGGCAGAATTAATTATGTATGCACCTTTTTTTTTAAAATCAGTAATTAAATCATTTATTTCAGAAATCCATTAAGTGCAGAATTATAGTTGCACGTATTATAAAGATTTAAGAATATTTTCTAACTTCACTAAAATCAATTTTTTTTTACAAGAATATTCCTAAAAGGAAAAGATGGTGCTATTCTTCGAAACATAAACTTTCTAACTAAATATTTTCTCTTAGATTAATAGGATTTTAGCTAAATACGAAAATTTAAAAATTCCTGTGTTTTGATGAATTTGTTCTGCATAATATAGTGTTATATAGTGTTTGGGTTTGGATGGAAAATTCAATAATTTAAAGCAATAAAAACTTTGCTGTGCATTTAGTTTGACATTTTGATACACTTTGGCTAGATTATTATTACTTTATCAAAGTTTTGCTTTTGAAAGAATTTTTTCTTTGTCAATGTTAATTCTATTGTCTGGGTGAAGAAAATTGCTTTCTTTAGACATTTATTTCAAAGTAGAATTTTCACTTTACTTTTATAATTTATATATATATATATATATATATGTGTGTGTGTGTGTGTGTGTGTGTGTGTGTGTGTGTGTGTGTGTGT
>JAPMOR010118157.1:451533-488188 GCA_026543865.1 Argiope aurantia
ACACTAATATTGAACTGGCGATGTCGGAGGGAATCGAATATTTAGAAAACAGATTTTATTGAATACATTTTTGTTATTAGGATATAATATTAACATTATAATTATATTCAAAATTATTTTTTTTTGTGCACTATGAACAAAGAATGAATATGCCTCATAAACAATGTGTCAGTGTAATTAAGTTTTAATTTCTTTATCCATTTCATTGATTCTTAAGAGAAACTTTTCTAATGTATTTAGAAACCATACAAGTATTTTTTTCAAAATTTACTTTAGGAACTTTTAATCAGTTTAATATAAAATAAATTAACTACTTACCTAGAGCCATGTTAATATATACAAAACCAAATAAGCAATAATAATAATAATAATAATAATAATGTTTCTTTAAAATTCCAAAATTATTGACTCAGGTAGTTTTTGCAATCAGCAGTTCAATTGTACGAAACAAGTTAACAAAAATGTATTTTATAAATTCGGGTATAGATAATATAATTTAGGTTCATATTGGTTCATATTCAAAATTGTAAAGCAATGATACATGGTTTAAATTTACAGAACCCTTTTTTTCATATTTTTCATTTTATATTTCATATCATACTTCTTATTTCACATATGTCATGTTTAAAAAAATTAAGTAAGTTCAATCTCTTCAAAACTATTCATTCTTGGAATTGTTCAAAATGAAGTTATTAAATTAATGCAGTAAGTTGAAAATTGGAAGAACTCCTGTTTAGGAAATTTAAATAGTTTAGGAATTAGTCATTCAGGAAATTTTTTGGTAAACAATTTAAGTGAGAACTTGTGCTGAAAGCTTATAAGCCAGTTAACAGCTACGCTACTCGAGCAATCGGTTTTGTATTGTGGTCATGTTTCTAGACTGCGAACTACAAGGACAAAAGTTCTATCCTCGCTCACAACAATTCGTCTCATTGGTGATCTCAGACGATGACCCTTCGTACAGCTGTTGGGACGCCATATACACACAGCAAACCAAAGTCGTCAGATTCACTTGACGCAGCAACACAAAGTCACCAGACTCACTTCAAGCAGAAACAGCAACCACTCACCCAACACGCTCTCCATAACGCTTGGCGCTACTCAAATGGTTACAGGTGCATTAGGCTCAACAGCTAATACATCACCACTCAACACCCATATCGTTCGTCTCACCTCCGACTCACTGGAGGGAGAGTCTGTGGTGAAGGATTATAAGCCAGTTAACAGCTACGCTACATGAGCAATTACTTTTGTATTGTGGTCATGTTATTGAGCTGCGAATCACAAGGTCCCAGGCTCTATCCTCGCTCATACAACTGGCCACAATCTCATTCGCTTTACGATAATTTTACGGATGTATAATGAAAAATAAACTCCCTAAAGCAGGACATATTTACCATATTTCTTCTTTTCTTTTAACCACATTTTAAATTAAGAATGTTCAAAAAGAAATTTTAAATCTTTTATTAACTATTAGTTTTGATCTCTACTTGAACATTTTTAAAACATGGAAGTAAGCATTTGTATATATAAAAATAGTAATCACAATAAGATTACGGTAAAGGACAACTTTTCCACCTACATTCAAACGAAACCACTAAAAATAGCTAAAAATACTTTACACAGCAGCTTTAAGTCGTTATTTTAAAAACATTTGTTAAATATAATAAAGATATTAATATTTGAATGTTTAGAATTAAAAAATTTCATTGTTTAAAAATATTTTAAGACATCACGCGAAAAGGAAAATTTCCCAAAGTTTTTGTAAGATTAAGGAGGTAGGTTTATGCTTATAATATCTTTTATATTGAGTAAAATTTCTTCATACACTTTTGTGAAATAATTTAAAAGTTTAAGGAATTTTTTCACTGATATGAAGAATATAATAACTCAAACGTTTCATCTCCACATAATTGAACGAATTTATCAACTATATGCTTATCATCCTTCATTCCTTAGACCTTTTAACATTAACAATCATTCCAAGCTTTAATTTTGAAGAACCTTACCTGTATGTTTTGGAATACATTGACTTTCTTCCTTTTATCTTATTCTTATCATTTTATTTGTCATTTTATCTTTTTCTTATTTCACCTTCGTCAAATATACCATGTAAAGAAAGTAAAGAAGCAGAATTTTCTATGTTGTGATGGTTCATTATTTTTTTATTGTTTTTCTATTTACTAGACCTCCCCTTACAGTTTCAGTTTTGCTAGAAGTGCATGGCATAAAAAAACCTTTTTACATAACCGAAAAATTATGGAAACTACGTCCCCACTAAATCCACAATTTCTTATCCACAGAAGAAATCTTTTGCCGATGAGGAGAGATCAGTGATCTCTCTTTTTTCAGATCAAGAGATCGAAATGCAATCTCCATTTCTTCGAGGATACTGTTTCCTCATCATTGCTCAACAATGTCTGGAGTCCTAATATTTCGTTTTATTTTTAATTTCCTTTGAGGGTTCTTATACATTTTTAATGCGCAGCAATTTTAGTTTTAATAATATTATCCATACATGCTATTTTTCTATTGCTGAAGCAGCATTAAATTAACAGCATTGATGAGGGCAAGTTGCAATTAAATAGCACTGATGCTTCTTAATTTGGTCCTAAGATTTTTTTGGCATTTTATATACCTATAAAACAGACTTCCAAAACATCACGAATTTCTTTTTCAAAAACCGGAAAATTTTTAGAAAAAGACGAAATTCTGGATTTTCAAATTATCCCATTTTTATACATATTTCTGATGTAGCCTTACCAAGTTATATATCAATAGAATTGTAGCATACATTTCACATTGAAAAACGATTCTTAAATCAATTATACATTAATTTAGGTAAAACAAGTATTTTATATTTTTTGAGAGAATGGGTGATTCAAACAACTTAAATGGATTGCAATAAATACTTTTTTACGAATTGAAAATAAAATTTCTGTTTAAAAAGGGGGAAAAGGAAACTCTTAGATATCTTCTCTTTGAAATGAAATCATTGGTTTTTTTATTATTTGATTCATTGAACTAGTAAGATTTAAAACTTTTTTTTTTTCGGAAACTGATAATTTGGTTGATTTTGAGACTGATTTCATTCACTTTTTATCGCTTAAGATATGATGAAATAAGGGAAAACATAGCAAGATTGAGCAGAATTATGTATCTATATCAAATAGAAAATAAAAATATTCAATTCTAACGTTATATAGGAAAGTAGGACGATATCGATGAGCAAAAAAAGCAGTTACAATTATCTCCAAGTAAGCTTTTTTATTAATAATAAGAAATGCAGCAGTTCATGAATGAAAAAACAATAAAAAAAATTCCGCTTTCCAGTTTTGCTAAATATTTTATCAAAAACATGAAACATCAAACATATTAGGCTCGAAATTCGTACTGATACTGAATGAAAATAATTCGGGTGGATCCTAGCACAGCTCACCTCTTGGCATCTTTTTGAATTCTCGCCAAACGAGTGGCGATAACGTCGCCAATGTAACAACCTAGACGGATTTATTTTTATTTTATTATATTTTATTTTATTATATTTTATTTATTTATTATTTTATTATATTTTATTTATTTATTATTTTATTTATTTATTTATTTATTATTTTATTTATTTATTTATTTATTATTTTATTTATTTATTTATTTATCATTTTATTTATTTATTTATTTATTTATTACATTATTTATTTATTTATTTATTATTCTATTTATTTATATTTTTATTTATTTATTTATTATTTTATTTATTATTATTTATGTATTATTTTATTTATTTATTTATTATTTTATTTATTATTATTTATTTATTATTTTATTTTTTATTATTTATTTATTATTTTATTTTTTATTATTTATTTATTATTTTATTTTTTATTATTTATTTATTATATTTATTTTTTATTATATTTATTATTATTTCTGGCCTTCATCGTTTTTTAATAGAAAAATAATAAAAATAACAAAAATTCAATTATTAGTCATCTTGGCGAGATTTCAAATAAGTCGCCAAGAGGTGGGCCCATCTAGGATTTTACCAATAATTCTTCCATTTAGCTTTAAAAATTTCTGTATACATAAGATAATATTAAGAAGGGTTATAAATTGAAAGAATATATTGAAACACAAGAATAATAATATATCATTGTTTAAATAGCTATTTCATTTAATCGATACCTTATTAAATTGCGTAGATTTATGAGCCCATAATGTAACAATGCAAGCTGAAACCAAAATTGATGAGAAAATGATATTAACATCCATTTTAATTCTTTACATCATTCTATGCTTGAAATTTCATGAAGCCGCAAACAAGATTGTTTTTGCCACGCAAGAACGACAGGAGTCCTAATATCAACACAATTGTTAAGTTAAAGCAATGTTAGAATTCTCTTTTTTTCTCTTCTATCTAATTAGGCCCATTTGTCTCTTGTAGTCTGGGCTCACTTTTTGGCGAAATTTTTTTGGTGTTTCAATTAACAAGGGAAGCAAAAGCTTGAATCCCGTAACCAATAGCCAACCAACTGAAAAATTCATATTTTTTTAAAATTGAATGACTGTTTGACTAAATTATTGTTCGAGCTATTTTCAAGAATTTTCTCTGTACTTCAAGCAGAATGATAGTTCAATTTGTTTTAAAACGATGCAAGATCTTCTTAAATTTCAGAACATCAATTTTATTGATACAAAACAACACAGATAGTTTAGTTTAATTAATGCTATTTCTATAACAGTTCTTCAGATAATTTCAAATGACAACACTTATATAAGATTTACATATTTTCTAATAAATCTGTTTCTTTAGTAGAGGAGAAGACATTACTGGAAAATTTGCAGTAAGGCTGCAATTTTCAAAATATTTATAATCAAAATAATATAATCTTGATATTAAATATAACATTCCAAAAATATATCAGTTAAATTCATGTTCAAGCCCTCAAGTGCAAGGCCATGAGGTTCACGGCTGCATTACATCGAAAATATCCTGACCGTAACCTTTTAAAACATTCTTAAAAAAATTTATTATGTTGAAAAAATTAAATTTAACTTTTCGTTATATCTATGATTATAGAGAAATTATAATATTCATAAATACAAACAGCTTGGTTTGCTGCCTGAGCAAACAGGAGCATTCATGTTCTGTTCAAAACATACTGACATGTATACTCTTATATACATACTTCAAAACATACTGACATGTTTTGCCGATGAGCATATGAAGGTAGACACGGTCGAGCAATATACTTTTTATTTTGTTGAGGTAAAAGTTTGTCAATATTTGTCTTTTTAAATTTAACATTTAAACCTTATTGGATAAATGCAATAGCCCCATTGAAATTTCAATCGAGAGATAATTTAAATGTCCTCTATAAAATAATAAAGAAATGAAGACAACACAAAAATCAAACCACATTTTTTGATAAAAAATTAAAAATTTAATTTTATATGTGTGGTAGATTAATGGCGCAAAATATACTAAACGAAGGTAAGGTTATTAGCGGTATTCGTCACGCTAAAAATTTTAATATTCCTTTACTTTCAAATTTTCTTTTAATATTTCTGAAAATTTAAATAAATTAAACTGCTATCTGAAAGAATATAATTTAGGCAAATATTCTAAATATTCATGAATAGTAAAGAACTAACAACTTCTTTAGCGATTTATATAAGTCATTAAATTAAAATTTCGAAAACTCAACAAATAATTTTTTTACGAAAGCGGAAACTAACATGCAGAAAATAAAGATATGAATTTTAAAATAAATTATTTCTTCGAAATGTTAGGTGCTTTAATATCTTATTCACGCGAAAGTTATAATCTCTTGTTTTTCATTTAGAAGTTTATAAATTTTCTGAAATATTTATGACTTTAATAAATAATCTGAACAAGATCAGATCATTTTATATCAAAAACTGAAAGGAGCATTAACTTTTAGAAATCAAAGCTACATATATAGTAGGAAATATAAGTAGAACACTTTTGTTAAATTTTGGATAAAATTTAGCATTGTCTGTTGAATTTCGCTATATCATAGTCAAAAATTTAAATCACTCTTTCCTAAACGTTTATAGTGCTTACCGCAATTTTTTAAAATTTCCTTGCTGGTTAGTTAGAGAATATATATTATTTTAAAAACTGAAAATAAATAAATAAAAATTACTTGAAAATGTGGTAAATCTTGCAGTTAATTCAATTGAAGGATATATGTTATAAAAATTATACATAGAACTTATCATTTATAAAAGAATGTGTTAAAAGTAAATACTGAAATATTCAATTTTTATAATTTAGCGTTTACCAAATATAAAATTAATTTGTTTAAAATAGTTTAAGTTTTATTTGTTTATCAAAATATGTTATGTGCTTTAAAATGATTAAACATAATTTATGTAAAAACTGATTGTAAAAAAAATAAGAAATATTATTTTCTTATACACATTTTTACATTACTTATATTTCTTTAGTTACATATTTTCACCTATTTAACATATTGCATATAAAAATTCAATAGTTTATAATTGTAAGATGATTGTGCTAAACAATATATTTGGTATTCGGTTTTTTAAGAATATCATTTTGATCCGTTTATAATCTTACATTTTATACGATAAATATTTGTACAATTTCTTAAAGAAATATGTGAGAGTATATGTTTTAACAAACAATAAAACTTTTATTTATTTTTAAAAACGTAGAGGAGAAACGTATTTTTTTCAAATCAATATTCTAATGTTAATAAAATCCATTTCAATTCAATATTCACTTACTTCAATATTCTTATGTTAATAAAATTTCTTTTCAAATGTTAACTATGATATGCACCCTGGGTAAAGGTGCTTATTAGACTATTAAAATACGATTCCAATTAGATTTGACGCGGTCGTGTTAGAGTTATTGCAGTTCTGTAAAAGAAAATGTAAGAAAATAGGTATTAAAATTATAAATGTATTGTTCTTACATTTATTATTCTACTACCAAAAGAAACACCTCTTTTGAAAGAGAAATAAATGAAATCAAAAACAGCTTAATAATGGCTTAGGTAAATATTTAAAAAATAGCGAGAGCTTTGATTCTGTATTTATAAAGGATTACAATAATAACCAGAATGAATAATAAATCATACTTTTAACGAAAATCAATGCTTTTTAGGCATCATCAAAGCGAAGAAAAGCTTTTCTTAAAGTCAAACTGAACTTCGGACTTTATTCAACTTTTATTTCGAAATTATTTTAGCAATAAATGTAAGAAGACGAATTCCTTCTTTCTATTTGAGAAAGAAAAGAATTGTGTTAAGAATAACTCTGCTGTTACATTAAAGAAAAGTTTGAAAAATTCGTTTTCTCCCTCTTTGATTAGTGATATTTGTGTCAACTTTATAGAAAGACTCTTTTGGTACTTGAATTAAAGGAAAGAAAAGATGGAACCCTGCAATCAATAGCTAGCTAACAAAGGGCTTCATAAGAAACAGGCCAAACTCTTCATTTCATATAAAATTGACAGTTGCGAGACATCAATGTCAGTGTTTTTCCAGAAAATTTATAATTTTTGTGCATTGGAATATGTTTCTGCATTTCACTTCTTTGAATTGAAACTGCTGTTAGTGTTCATGTATAGATTTATAATTTGCATTTTTCTAATCATTAAGAAAGAATTAAATATCTAAAAAAAACAGTAGATTTTTGTAAAATTGATTTATTTCTTTGAAAGTGAGTTGCAGTTACACTAATATCCTTTAATCAGTTAGCTCTGACATGTGACTTGATGGTAAAGTCGGATTAGAGACCCGATTCCACCGAAGAGCCACGGGGTAAGCGGGTCAGACGCACGACAAATTCGTCGGAACCAAAAATCCATCATATCACTGATGTGGATGTTTGGAGAAGGGGTGCCATCTCAGATGTCTTTCTGAACGCCTTTCAAAATTACAAGGTCCGTCTCAAAATAGCACTAGTGTTACTCTAAAACTGGATTTTAATGTAAATAAACTAAATCGAACCAGTTAATTGCAGAATTTATTTGCAGTGCGACATCAAAATCAAGTAATGGCGGGTAAAAACGTGGCACTCAATTCAAATTGCTGCAAAATAATTTTTTTCCGAAAAAAAAAATCACAGTAAGAAAGATTTCATTTTTACAAGATAAAATATTAGCAAATCATTGTTAAAAAATTAATTTAATTAAAAATTTATAAATGCCGAAAACGATATTGAAAATTAGTACCAAAGAACAAAATATAATTATGGATGGCGTAGATGGTATAAAATAGAGAAAATATTTTCTAGTAAGGCGAGTAAGTTTTGCAGAGGTTGTCTATTGATCACTTTGACGTCGGCAATAATTAAAAAACGATAACAAGTAAACGTTTTTTTTAAAGTCTTATATCATGTTGTTCCCGTGATCCAGAAATTAGAGAATTATTAAAGGCCTTCATATGTGATTTTATTTATCTTGTTTTCATCGTTATCGGAGAATACCTAATACACAATTAAAGTACAAGGAAATCCTGACATAAAATGTAGGGAATACCCGATTCATTGGCGAAAAATAAATCATTTTGTAAAAGGAAATGCATTGTAGAGGGAATAACTTCTAAACGATATAATTTATACGAATTGTTTTTTTTTAAATTTTTTAATGAGTTTACTCGTATTGTTAAAAGAGTATATCACTAAATGGGCTTTGGAGCACATCTTATTGAAATTTCTAGTTTGTATATAGAATGGTAATTTTTTTTTAATTTTATGTGACAAGTATACACGTCAACGGCAACCAAAATGAAGATTGAGAGTGACATGTATACATGCCGGACGCACTTAACTGTTTGATAACAATTTTATTAAGAAAATATTTTATTTTGCACTATAATGAATAAATAGAGCTCTTTTTATATAATAAACTATATTAAATATGATGTTCCCTTATTCGCATAAACAGATGGACAATTTTCTATTATAATGTCTTTTGAACTTCATTCTTAAACCTTGATACTTTTTATTTCCAGTGTCTGGAAGAGCAACTCTTGAAAATAAAGCATATTGAAAACATATTGAAACTCTGAAAATTCCATTTTAAATAGCAATTATTGTATAAATTTTATAGTACTTGAAATCCCCTATGGAATAATAATGATGATCTCTTTATAATAATATATAAATTATCTTCAGTTTCTTCTTCATTGAAATGTGATTTAAAAATGAATTGGAATTATTTTATGCCATCAAATTTAACATTTATGAATGAATGATATACATTGGCTTAATGAGATTTGCACAAAATTGCTTAAAAGCATAGAACATCAAGCAGATATTCTACATGACATTCTTTATTTCAATCTATATTTCAAAGTATAAATATAAGCATAAAAAATATTTATCTATAAAAACGCATTATGGAATGTAAAAAAAAAAAACGAAGTGACATTTCTTCCAAATCAACGAATTTATAATACAGTGAAATTATAGTCAAACATAAAAATAGTTTTAGAATGAAAACAAGATCAAATTTGATATACTCAGTTTCATGAATCAATAATGAAATGAAATAAGTCCGACACAGCACTTTACATAAAATGATTGCAATCATTTTAACAATAGAAATCGAAATTCGATAAGATAAACTAGATTTTGATTCATTCTTTCATTCGAGAATGAGAACAGAAGATGAAGAAGAAGAAATGAAGTACTTCTCCACTCTAAACATCATTAGTTACTTTATATGTTAAAACCAGCAATACGTTTGAAACTCCAGCTGAATAAAGAAGGGTGTGTGTGTGTGTGGGAGGTTCTATAAAAATCTCGGAAAACATCAAAACAGTATTACAAGCTAGCAATGGAATTAGATACTTTTTGTCATTTAAGTAAAATTCTTTGTTTTTTTAGGAAATGACATTTGTTTAATTCATTTTGATTTAACTATTAGATTTAATTTAATATTTAATTAACAGGAAAGTAAATGATCTGCAGCAGACTTTATTGAATCTTTATTTGAAAAGGATACAACCTGCAATATAAGTGAAGTTTTGCTGTTGTAAGTTTGTGTCTTCATGCCAAACAAAAAGCATAATTTATACTTTTATATCTGTAAAATTTCTTGCATGCTGTTATATATTTTTTCAAATTATTTACATATCAGCATTTTCAAAATATGGGAATAAGCTTAACAGTCATTAGTTAAAAGAAAAAATGTGATTCCTATACATTTTAATGCATAATAATACCTTCAATTATGCATTGGACATATCTTTGTGTTAAATTAAACTTAAGAAATATATACTTACTGGAAGAAAAATAATACTAGTTTCTGAGATTAATTGCATCACATTAATTTACATTTCAAAATAAGTACAATCAACAGGTTGTTGATTAATTTTTTTTCGTGATATCAAAACACTTTATCACTGTTTCAGCATCTTGTCACAACCAGACAACCATAATAAAAGAATGGGCACAATCATTAAGTAAAAGTTGTACAGTGAACATAAAGTATTTGGATTGGTTAGCTGTACCTCAAAGTGGATGAATTATTAAGAGTTAGCGAAATCATTCCAATTATTGAGGTTGAGTGCTGTGTTAAAGATTTATTTTGCAATCTTTCAAAATGAATAAGAAAGTGGTAAGGGATGAAATTTAAAGCTATTAAGAACGTTCACGTAAGATAACGCTTAAAGAAATTAATCTAGTGATCGCGGTTGGGAACTTTATCACTGAATTTCCTCATTGAAAATGCTGAGTAAAACAGTATGTTTTCAATTTCTTTCGAAAATGGAGAGTGAAATAGGGCAGGCGAACCTTAATGACACCTATAGAGATCATAGGTTTGTTATGAAATAAAAATTATCTGTAATTCGACTCGGTGGTTATGGCTGGCGAAATCAGTCTCAGGATTTTCCAGTAGATAATGTATTATGAAGTTGGGGGTTTTTTTTTGTTTTCTTTCAAAAATGGAGAGAAAAGGAAGGATGCTATTTTTGATGTTATGTCTAGAGTTCATGAGTCTTTGAATTTTATAAAAGCTGGCAAAATTTGATCAGAGATTCTAGGTAAAGAACCAATTTATTAACGGTCTCGAATTTTTTTAATATATAGAATTCTTGTCGGAGGTAAAATGAGAAATTGTGTTTGGAATTTCTTGTCAAATATTATTGTCACAGCAAGGCTTAATTTTTGTCTTACACATTGCTATTAAAAAAGAAATAAAATTTTTACTTCTCTTAGTAATTGACAGAAGTCTCGCAAGGGTTAATTTTTTGTTTTACACAATTGCTAATAAAAAAAAATAATATTTTTACTTCTCTCAATAATTGACAGAAATAGTTTTTGTAGATAAGTTTTTTGTCAACAACTAAACAGAAAGAAATAAGTTGATGTAATAATGTGCAATTTAAAAATTTTGTGTGCAATGAACAGTATGTTATAAATTCTCTTTCAATCCTTTGAAAGACAATGTGACCTAGAAAGGTGCGGATTTCAGTACAATCTGATCTTTAAAACTTTCTCTGGGGCGATTTGTTTCATTACTGAACAAAAATGCTTCGGAATAATTATGAATCATATGTTTGAATTCACTGACAATATATATTACATTTTCCCAAAATTTTCCAATCTAAGTAACTAGAGCTGCTTCGCCAATTTTATTCGCCACTATGAAAACATAACTAACCAATCAGAATCCTCTATATCCATTGAGCCCATATAACTTCAAATTTATTTTAAAGTTTGTTGGCATGAAAAAATTATTAATTTAATATAATGAGCGGGATTCTAATTGCCACAGGCGCTAATAAATATACAACTGTAGTCTATGTGATAAATGTATGAAGAAAAGTCCATGTAAAAGTATGTTTAATTTAGACTTCTACACGTATTTACAAGGCCTTCATCTACATTCTAAGCTCCAATGTATATTTGAAACTCTATTAAAATTCAAAAATAAGATGTTTGTGAGCTCATCTAATTTAATTAAATTTTTACCATCTACAGTTATTCAAAGTACTCGAATTTCAATAACATGTTTAATCATTACATTTCGAGATTTGAAAAGAAATGTAAATAGCGAGGAAAAATATGCTATTTTTCGATGGAAACTGGAAGCATAATTGCATTATGTAAATAACTTTTATAGCTTCCGAGCATTAATTCTTTTTTGATAATCTAGGAATTGTTCTTTAGAAGTTTAGTTCTTTAGTTCTTTTCGTTTTTAATAAATAAAAATAATTACTGCCTTGCCTCAAATTTTGACTTTCCGAAAACATCTGCGTTTAAAATAGATACTGAAATAAAAAAAATGCTTTTCTAAACTTATTTTTCAACCTTAAAATCTAGAAACATTAATATGTTTACACATAAAAAGGAATGAAGCGAATTTTAAATAATGCTAAAAGCAACAAACAGAAAGAGAATACAGTTTATACAAATATATATATATATATATAAAATTATAAAATTTGAATCAATTTCAAACGCTCTTTCAAGTTTTTTTTGGAAAAAAAAATTATTATTCATTTTTTAAGTAAAATTAAAGTTTTTATTTAATAAAATCCATGAAAATATTTCTTAATATGATGGTAAATATTTCTAACGAAAATTCTTTGTGATCCTTTCTATTTATTGGCCTTCTGATTTTCACAACTTTCTTATTATTTTATCCTGCACAAAGAGAAGATAATGTAATGTTGAAAATATTCGAACTCGAGGATTTAGTGAAGCTTCCATAGACCCGAAAACATTTTTAGATAGATCCGAAAACACATTTTTAGATAGACCCGAAAAACACATTTTTACCATTACGTTTGTCAGTCTGTCTGTCAGTTTAAAACAAATATACTTCAAAAACGCTTTATGCTGGAAAGGTAACATTCGGTATATGGGTCTTTATACTAAATTTGTAGATTTCCGTCCTATTTTGATCGAAATAAATTCTGAGGTTGTCTGTCCATCCAGCTGAATGATTAATTTAACAAAATAACAACAAATACAAAAAAAAATGTTAACATCCGGCCGCACAGATTTTAACATCTAATTTTGATGCCTATTGAAATTGGACCCAAATCCGCCAAGGTACTGAATTTTTGTGCGTCTGTAATTTTACAAGCATCTATATATGATATTTCGAAAACGAAAAGACTTCATATATGTAATTTGATATGCAATTTTTTGAATATAATTGTAATTCTGTGTCGAATTTTGGTTTCATTTGGTAGGGAAAAAGCTTTTAAAATATTCACAAACGACTCAAAGTTTGCATGCTGATAGTTCCTTTCGTAATTATCGTCCGCCAAAGGTGTAAAGTTAATAATACACACACACACACACACATTACATAATCTATATATATTAAAGAATTCGGGGATATTCCTTTACAGGTGATTAATGATTAAAGTTTCGATCAAAAAGTTTTAAAAGGGAAACTTTTATACAAAATATTCTATAAATCAAAGAAACTTAAACAGAAAAAAAAACTTTTATTAATTTTTGGAAAGTATGAATCTTGACTTTTAGAATTCAGTAAAATTAATATCTGATATTTATTAATTTTTGTTATGCTATTATTTAACATTGTCCATAATAGGAATTTATGTTGGATATTTGGGAAAGATCCATACAGAAATTTATTCCGGATCCGAATTTTTATGATATCCTTGTGTTTTTCCAATTCCGCGCCATGATCTCAAGTAAACATACCGATTCGAACCAGAACTATTTGCAAGTTTGTGATTCGTGGTAAGCAGCAACTGCAATGCAAATTTGGATACTATTTAAACTCGCCTCGTGGAAGTATTTTTTTTAAACTCTTCTGTTGAGGCAGAAGAGAAGTTAGCTGTGTGTAACTGGTTTGTTACTTCACCATTTTTAGGATAGTTTGTTTTTCAGTTTGTTTAAATGTTAGACAGTGAGGATGAATGGTACGAATCTGTTGACAAAGGTCTGGTAGTGTTAATGTGAACTTTGATTTTAACATTTATCCTAGTATTTTGATTGCTCCAGTAAAGAGCACATTGGACTTTATAATCAATAAAAGTTATTTTAACCCTTTCTAGGGATTTGGGAAGTATGCTTCCCACCAAATTTATCAATCATTGTATGAATTTATGCTGGTTGGTATAAGTTCTGACAATTTTTTTTTAGAAAGACAGAATCATAGATGCTTTAGTTCTTTATTTTACACAAAATGATGCGTCTTGATTTGATACTTAATTATTAATTAATTAATTAATCAAATTAAATTTATCTAATAAGCTAAATGAATCCCTTTTCTTATTTTAATTTCAAGCCTAAAAATATTTTAACATAATATGACTAGAAAAAATTGGCCCTTTAAAGGGTTAAGAAAACTTTCAACTTTATGCCTCCTCGACACAAAATTTTTTTGTCAACTTTGCTAAAATTTGGGTTAGTTTATTCACAGGAATAACAATTTATAGCTAATTATTTTATCTAAAAATTTTGCTTGTTCATATATTATTGTTTTAAAAATTACAAATAGTTCATGGTGCTTTGATATATTTTTATTTTCTTAAAATGCTATATGAAATATTCAAAAATACATCTTGAATTTAATTTTTCAATGCATATTTAGATATAAGCTCATCATATATAGAAAAAAATATCCATTAATTGTAAAACATTTTTTTCCATTAAATTATAAAATCAATTAGGCGAAACTTCGAGTTATTGTCTATCTATTTTGAAATCCCATGCAGCCAAAGAATCTTTATTTGTTGGTTTGATTCAGCCTGCTTCACTTTCAGTTCCTTTTTACCATTTCTTTCTCACTGTATGATCCTTTCCCAACAAGTCCAAACATTTCATAGAGTATCTGTATTTTGGACCGGTAGGAGTTTTCTCCCAAAAACTTTATCGCATACTCTCTAATAAAGGTGTCATCCCAGAGAACGCCTTGCATAGCATCGATGTATAATAGTCACAATAGCTGACAGTAATTTTATGAATTTTTTTCTCTATCATCCTAGGCGAGATGTTTCGCAATTAATCCCTGGAATACGGTTTATAATTTCAAAAATTGAGTTTTAGATGCATTTTCCCCAAACGATTAGAACAAAAATTTACCACAAAACTGAATTTGTAGTTACAAAATAACATGCCAAATTTGATGTATTAAATCATTGCGTCTTTGAATTATCTCTTTGGCATGTTTTTAAAAGTATAGACTGACGAATAATCAAACTCTTGTTGGATTTGGCTCAAAAGTGGGTAATGATGTTTATTATGTGTATCGAATTTCATCCAGCTCTCTTAGTTGTGCTAAATTATATTCAAAAACCGGACAGACAGATTTCATCTGAGCAGATTTTGCCGGAAAATTTGAAATGAATCTGCGAATTTGGCATAAAGATCGTATTCTAAATTTCATCTGTCTAGATCAAAGCGTTGTTGTGTTATCTTTGTCACCGGTAGACAGATGGACATTTTTCAAACATGTGTTTTTTCAACTCGGAGAAGTTTAAAACGTGAAAATTTGTTAAAATTTCGATTTCGAATTTTTTGACTTGTAATATATTTTCACTATATTACGTGTACAAGAACGTACGAGGCAGTTTAGCAAATAATATATGATATCGCAATTTTAAGTCTATTTTATGTGGCGAATATATTGAAAGTAAATTTTTAGAAAATGTTTACAGAGTTTAAAAAAAAGTGATATTGGAAAAAGAAATTGCACGTTTCTGCATATTTCATGGCCATAGGAACAATGATGGCCACATTAAGAAATAATTTTTCCCCTGAATGCTATATTTTTAAATAATTTTATTAAGGTATCCATAACGTTTCACACTTCTATAATGGCAAATTACTCTTATTGGTATTTTAAACTTGAATTTTACGTTGTAGCATCTTAAGTATTAATATCCTGTATTTTGTTCTAAAATATTTAATATAGAATGATAGAATATTTTATACTATTTTGATCTTATTTACATCATTTTATCAAAGCAATGCGGATTCATTTTAAAGCGCCAAATGGTCACTACTTTGTTTCTCATTTTGCATTCATTTTAATCCCATATATAAAGTAAAATTCGATATAAAATATTGAAATAATAAAGTTCTTAACTTCATACAAAAGCTGTTTTGGGATTTTTGTTATATAAACATGTAATAAAATAACTACTCTAATAGTAATAAGTAGGATACTGAATACAAATCATTCATAGCTCATTGACAAATTGTCCAGCAATCATCAATTTAATAGTACAGATGTTGAATCGACTTTTACATATTTAATTTTAATTAAGTATTTAAGAGTTTTAAATATTTAATTTTTGTTTCGTTAAAAACAAAGAAATTCATAATAGAGAGGTAGGCAGCTTAGTTTTATTGATAAATATCCAGTTTTGAAACTGTCAATTTTGGGATGAAATACGCAACCTTGAACTATAGGCAAATGTGTTGAATGGCAATGTGCTCCCTTGTCATACAAAATGAAGTTTGTAATTTAAGATTTATTCCGGAAATACCTGAATATCGAATACATATCTGTCAATGATATGATCTGCATTAATTTTAATAATAACAACTGCTTGAAGTTTTCAAAAGTGTTATCTAGGCAAAAAAATTTATATTCTTTTAATGATAAGATTTGAAAATATTAGTTAATTCATCTTCCTGTACTAAATATAATTCTTTTCATATTTAATACTTTGTATACGAAATTCAAACACTTTAACTAAAGTAAAAAATCATTTTTTTTATCTAATTAGTTCTTTTTTCACTAATGAGTGAACACAAAAGAAAAAAGCAGTTAATATTCATCGATATTTAGCCTTTTAAATTACTTTACACAACTAAATTCTCTACAGAAAAGCTTAATTGTGTCTATTTCGGAATCAATATGTTTACTATTTTCCTAATTAAAGTGTAGCAAATTGCTTGATTAGTTTTAAAAATAACTACTTTGTGTAAAAATTAAAAGCGCCAAAAATATTATGTTTTTCTTTTAAATCAATTACTATCGGTGCTTACATAGATAATAAAAGTAATGAAAAGAATAGTATTAATATTATAATTTGAGATCTGAGAAAATCAAAGTAAATTATTTAAAAGATCTATTTTCAAAATTTAATTGGTTAATTTTCAAAAAGCATTTTTGTCCTAATATGACGCCATTCATTACAAAAATTTCAAAATATTTATGAGGTAAAAAAGTGATTTTAATTATAAAAGACGAAAATGTATACATTATGATTAAAGAAATTTAATATTCAAGCGTTAATATTAATGGTTAATTTTTTTTCAGTTGAAAAATCTTTGTGATTAAGATATTTTTTAATTTTTTTATTCATAAAAGGTATTAAATTACGCACGCCTAAATTTTAAAAATACTTCGTGAAAGAAAATTGGCAACTACGAGACAAATGCCGATTTAAAAAAAAATATTTATTATGATTTTATAAGGAATACCAACAATGAATTATTTTTATGTACAATTATGCTCAAGTTATTTTTTGTTTTATAAATATAGAATTCCTCATTTTTTTCGAATTTCGTTTGTTTATTCATCTTTCTTACTGCTAAAAATAAATCATTTCTTTTTATCTTTTACTTTTGCTTTAAGAACTCTTTATAATTTCTTATGTAGTATATTCCATCAATACAATTGTTCTTTTCTTTTTTTCATTGAAAATTATTGATAAATTGTTCTGAGAAACCATATGGGATCTTAAACTCTCTCTTCATGTATATGGTGTCGTTTAAGATTTCTAGATACACTCCTTCCCTTAAACATTTATCTGTCTTTTATGTAATGATTCCATTTACAGCGTCACCTAACTGTAAAATTCAGAGTATATATATATATATAGTACAAATTTACAAACATTATTCATTTAGTATGAAAAGAAACTTTTCTAGAATTAGTGCAGTAGTTTTAAAAAAATTGAATATGTAAGATGGTCATTTGTTTGGTTAAGATTAAAAAAAAAGTGTCGTCATGAAATGCGGAAGAATGAAATATTTGCCGATTCTTGTTTTGTAATATTTGCTCATCTGAAAGGAATGGATTGTAATTTTGAAGTGAAATGATTGCTGGAAAAAAGATGCAGAAAGTCCTTTGCAGAAATGTAAAGTAGAAGACATCACAGTATGGCTTCATTAAAACTTCATGGAAGGTCTTTCAATGTTGGCAGCAGGAATTTCCAGCGCATGATAGTTAATACCCTGTTTGTTGCATCACAGAATATACGCTAAAAATCTGTGGGGAAAGTTATATACCTCCTCCCCTCCAGATTACTCACAAATAAAGTTCAATTTCTTCCTCTATATTGATAATTAGGAAACAAAATTTTTAGTTACTATATGATATCGTATATTCTAATTCCATTTCATACATATTCGTTGTTAGCAAATAAGATTAATTCATTAGAATAATAAAGCTATATATGATGCTATATGATACCGTCATTATAATTTCATTTTATACATATTCTCGGTTAATAAGATTAATTCCTTAGGATAATTAAATGACATAATCAGCGCAGAATTTCAATTAGAAGCAATTTTTCTTCTTGAAAATCTGAATTAATTCCAAAACAAAGTTATAATTGAGAAAATTTTTCAAACCGAATCTATTCTTTATTGAATTCCACAAAAAAATGCATTGCATTAGAATTTAATTTGTCATTTTATGATTAATTAGACCACATTTAATTAAAAAATAATTAAATTTTTTTTTGCTTCAGATCGAAGATAAAATCTTGACCGTGAACAAATCTATTGAAAATAGTTTTCGAAGGATACAGTCTTCATTTTAAATGAAGTTGAAAACGCATTTTTTTGTCTTAAAGACCCGTATTTTCAATATGTTGCATTTATAAGGAAAATTGCTTGTTCTGAGAATAGTTTAGGAATCCAATTTCAGTGAAAATCATTTTATTGTTCTTTAAAAATTAATCTACCCGATGAATAATACTTCATTTATTTGAAACAATGAGTCGGAATACAAATGATGAGTTACGTTTATTGTAATTAAGTTGAACAGGGCATAGTTTCGTCTCTTTCTACTGCTTCATTCAAATTAGCGGTAACATAATTCGTTCATAATGAATTAGCTCACGAAAAATGGAATTAATTTTACATTCAGGCATTTAATTTGGGAATAACTTTGAAGATTCTTTTTCTGTGGTGAAAACATTAACTCCTTGCATTAAAAAAACATTATGAAAACTAATGCCATCCCTTGGAAAATATATCGCTTTTAATTTTTAACACGTATATGGACTGAATAGTGAAAGTTTACAGTAACTAATACAAACGGTTTAAAAATAAGAAGTTACATTCTTGATTTAAAGAATAAGGAAACATTTGTTAAAATATACAGTCTAACATAAATGTTAGACAGTATAGAAAGGACATGCATTTTAGACAAACTGTTTCTTAATGCTGCTTGGCATTTTTGAAGCATTTTTGCCAATTTTATTCATTTCTAAGTAAAATTATTTACATATTTTCGCTTAAATTGAAAAGAGAATATTTTGTGCTAAAGAAATTTTAATTAAATGAAAGAAATTTTAATTAATTCCTTTATATTAAAAGGAATACTTTCTGTATTTCTTAACTTACATTCTTGAGTTTATTAATAGATAGAGTTACGTGACTATAGATATGCACACAATGAAAAGGGGTAATTTTAATTATGTTTATATTCTCTTTTTTTCAAATTAAATTTCACATTTAATATCTTTCTAGTCCTAAATTTTAAGAAAATTTTTTAAAAAGGAAAATTTTTGTGTTTATTTATTTCAAAATAAATGGAAACAGATTAAACTTGCTGAGCTTAGACTGGTTAGCTCAGTCTAAGCTCAGCAAGTTTAATCTGTTTAGGTTAGCTCAGTCTCAGGTTAAAAGTCCAGCAAATTTATTTTAATTTTAATAAATCTCCGCTGGTACGTTGTGTCTTATGAATCAGATTACATAAGAAAGGTGATTGGTTTAGTCCTATTTATCATTTGCTTTCGATGCATACTTTTTAATGAGTTCAATATTCTGAATTTAACTGTTTTGTAATTAATATTTCAATAACGAATTACAAAAATAACAGTATGTTTAAACTCATGGCCAGAGTTACTGACCTAACTGGTTAAAGATCTGCATGAGAGTAATGTTAATGGTGATGAAACAATATTCAGACTAAATATATTTTTTTATTTTTCTGTATGCGCATTTCATTTGCCAGTGGTTATAAAAAGCAAAGAAACGCAATCGTCAAATAAATTTACCACTAGATTTCAGCAATGATTTAGACAACTATAAACCCGAAAAAAGGTTTTCAGCACACTCCTGAGTATCCGGTCTAATGTGGCGGTAGGGCAGATCGGATAACGAAAACGTTCTATGAAGTTCTATGCCGGAGTTCTATGAATTCATTCTATGAATTGCCCACCAATACCAGAAGACAAAGTTTTTATACCAAAACTTACTGTAATAATACGTATTTTCGCATTTCTTATTGAGTAGTACACTTCTATTTATCACAGTGTGAACACAGACACGTGAAACTGTTGCCTGTAACGTGTAGAATTAAAGTAGAAGGCTCTGTACTGGTAGTTTATATACATATTTATATACTGCACTCTATGTTCAAGAATTTATTAGAGAAAAAGAGAGTTAAAGAATATAAACTGTTCACATTTTAGCATAAATTCTCTAATGTCCAACTTAAATGCAAGAAACATAAACAAAACATTAACGTAAATCGGGCGCATAATTCTTAAGAAAATTGGCACAAACTGATCTTATTTTTACCTGATAAATGATTACATAGATATGAAAAGGTAACCCTTAGATAAGAGTCAAAACTTACAGGTTTTAGCTTTTGAGTAGATGACGTAGTAGACGCCTTGTCTTCCTCATTTAATTACAATAAAAGAAAACTAGGTCGAATAATACGGAAGGCGGATAATCGCTCCACCGGATTCTCGAGAATGTACTGTATTTGGAACTACACCCACATGTCTGCTTGCACACTTTCTCAAAAATGGAATGAAATACTAGAATGAACTTTATTATGTGATATTAACAACATAATTATTAATTTTCGGAAAACATTTAACGGAATCCATCTAAAAGTTGTCTGTCTATCTGCCCATTGAAATCCATACGAACATGATAATAAATTATCAACAACGCTGGATAGATATAATTTTGTAAGGACGAGTCATCAGACGCATATTTGTGTCATATTTTTAAATTCCAGCTCTATTATTAAACCGAGCTGTGGGGGGGGGGTCTATCTATAAGTAGATACTGAAATGCGTTTATTTATAAATGCAATGTTTTATGTTAAATTCAGTTTATTGCTTTGATAGCTAAACTATTCTTCTTTATC
Source organism: Argiope aurantia (assembly GCA_026543865.1). NCBI lineage: Eukaryota > Metazoa > Arthropoda > Arachnida > Araneae > Araneidae > Argiope > Argiope aurantia. The sequence continues at coordinate 472,880 of JAPMOR010118157.1, forward strand.
GATTTTTAGATTCTAACAATCAAAAATATGAGATTTAAAAGGCATATGGAATCATCTTTTCTGAACGAAAAAGTTTGACACAAGCATTTTATTGCGTATTCGAAACAATTGTCGGGTTAAGAATCATGAGGAAACTGACAATTTTTTAAAACGTTCATGTTTATAAGATGACATATTATCTGTAAACAGCGTGCGTATTGCAAAAATTACAACCAACAAAAAGAAAAGTTATTAGAAATAAAAGCTGCAGTAAAAAGGGCAAAGTGACGATCCTCTTTACTGTTTCTCAAGGCCTGATGCAATATAATGCAAATGAATAGATCCTAATACGTCTTCAGACTGGGCCGGGATAGCCTGGTTGGCAGGGCGGTGAATTCGCGTCCCTTGGGTTGCGAGTTCGAACCCCGTCGGCTGAAGACTCACCGCGTGTGTGGTGGCTGGCACACGTTTAAATCTGTCGTGCTCACAAAGTCCTTCATGTCGAGAATAATACCACTGGGGGTACTGGAGCAGGGGTGATAGTTCTCTCATTCAGGGCTAAATTACGATCTGTGGATGAGGGAATGAAATGTATGAACAAAGTTCGTCCCGGACAACGGGTTGTGACGTGTGTGTAGATAAGTCGTACTCTGCGCCCTAGATGGCGCTACTGAAATAAAGACACACCCTTGGCTTAAAATCACCGACTTCTAAAGCCGGTGGGCTTACCTATGACAAGTGCCATTAGAAACAACAACGTTATCAGACTACGGTTTTTTTTTTATTTATTGGAGCGAAAATGTGTTTTTAGGAATCTTAATGTAACTGTAAAGAGTCGAATAGTTTTTAAGTTTCAATTAGTTATTTTAAGGGAATTTAACGAAATCAAAGTCATTTATGAATTACTCATCATTAAAGCATTGAATATATAAATAAGATGTTTATTAATTTCCCCATTTTAATTTTAATTAACTTTTTGATGGTACAGAGTTTCTTAAATTTCTATCTCATTCATTTTCAGAAGGTAACTGGTGGAAAAAAATTGTTTAAGCATTCTAAAATCAATCCTAAGTCGCCATATTCCTATGATTCAACTATTTTCTCTAACCTTTCTAGTACTGAAACTTCTCTTTCTTATCCCTCATTTAAACTACTTAGAAATTAAATCATGCCCATTGTTCAGTTTTGAGCAATGCAAGTATATCGCATGATTGAAAATTTGAGGGAACATTAAACCGTTTTAAATCTCTCACCAACTTTGAAATCTATTTTGAAAATTATGCAATATATATATATATATTCTTAAAATTTGCTGAACTACTTTGTAAAAAAATTACAAGGCAATGAACTGATATCATTAAAAAGACGTTTTTTTTTTAATTTTAAAAGAATTTGAAAATTTAAAGAAAAATTGAAATGTTAATTTCTAAACATCTAATGAAAAACAATAGAATATCACTTAATTTTATTAGTTTAAATTTGAAATAAAATTTTTAAAATCTTAACGACTCAAATTTTAGCTATCCAAAGTATGTCAGAACTAAATTTAGAAGCTCTACATCAGGCGATTTGTTTTCTAAGTAAAAAATAATATTCACCATATAGGAACATAATTTTTCCATTGAATAAGCATAATAATGCTTAGATCAAATAATATCTGAAAATAATGAATATACAAAGCAAAATTTCATTAAATTAATTTATAGTGCAAGCCGGTAAAATTAGTGACACCAAATTTCCCAAATTAATAGTTCTCGGTTAATAAATGCTTAGCAAAGAAATTCTGTGCCAGTTTGTATTTCAAATTTTTAATTAAAATCAATCTAAAATTTTAAATGTGTTTTTTAATAAATTTAGAGTATATTGATGTGAAAGATTTAATTATCGATTACTTGAACATAAAAGAAAATATTTTCAGTTATATCCTTATTTATCAAATTTTAAATAATTGAAATATTCTATTTTAAATGAATTTATTGTTTTACTTATTGCATCTATATTTACGCACGCTGCGACTATATTAAACTAATTTGTGAGTGTTCTTTATCGTTGCTATGATAAATATATATTTTTTAAAATAATATAAATACAGAAGAATGGGTGTTAAGATATTATAATTCCTCTTTGAATTGAGAGTTTTGAATCGCCTTAACATTTATTTTTCTAGGAATTAAAAACAATGAAATCCTGGGAAAATCATAGTTAAGCATCCATTATCTGCAAATGATGAAACTGACTGAGCATTCACATAGCTTAATTTTTATAGCCGTTACAACGCTCGGTTTCTTCGGAGAAAACGTTAACAGATATTTAGATTTCCATTCCTTTATTCTAAAAGTATCTATATATTTTTATTGATGATATTTTAATAATGGGAATGACTGATGTAATGAAGAAAGCTGAGAGTCAAACACCTTCTTGATAATCTGCTGGAGGTCTTAATACTAGACTTGGAGAATGGCGTTTACTCTATTTATGTTGCTGATCGACGCAAGGAAAATTTTCGACTGTCGTCTCTTTTGTCTGGGGATCCTCTTTCTGGGGTTTAGAACCTGTAATTACTGGTGACTGGTGATTTCGGCCAGCTACTTCGGATTTCGCAGTTTATTTCTGGAACTTAATTCCTCTTTCCAGGTTGATATTATGAGAGGGAAAGGAAAAGGTATCCAGACAGTTTACGATATTTGCTACTCAGGAAACAAAAGAGGAAGGAACTCTGTGTATATACTCTGTTATAATGTGTACTCTGCTACTTATGAAGTTAGAATTTTGGATCGAATGGTTTATTGTTTAACATTTTATACTGCTAAAAAACCGAATGATGTAATTAAGAAATATATATATGCTTTGTAATATGTGCAACTGTTATTTGCTTCAAAATTTTTTTGGACATTTTAAATTAATGATTTTGATTTATCTGCAAAATTACATCAAAAATTGGTTCTTTTCATACAAATCCTCTGTTAAATGGTTGTAAGAAACCCCAAGAGACATTCATAATAAAAGAAATAAAACAATAATAGCAATTATCAATCTATAAGTTTTCTGATTCCAATTTATCAAGTGAAATATTAGACGATGCATTGTAATATATATATAATATTTTTAATTATATAGGGCCATCTGTCGGTGATTCTGGAACTAAATTTTTTTCGCGTAATCCGTCTCTCCATGTCTTGAACAGCATGTTCAACAATTTTGGAGCCTTTATACTGATTAGTTCGCTGTATAGAGAGCTCAGAGTAGGGGTGTTTTAATTTTGATCACCTTGTATATAATTGGCAAAGGAGACAGGGCACATAAAGTATAAAATGATAAATAATTTATTCCTGTAACTGGAAATCAACATATTTCCTTAAGTATATTGACAAATACTTTAAAACAGATTGATTTATTCTTAAAGCATAATTCTTTCGTTTATAACATTATAATGGTAGGAGATAGGAATACGAGAATTATATTGTTACAAACCTGCGATTCGGCTTCCCAGCATAGTTTATTCCATCAATAGAAAGAAAGTTTTATAGTCATCTGAATGGAACTAGCGCGTCGGAGGTCCCAGAGCTTGGCGACCATTTGGCGACTTGGCGACAAATTTGGCGACTTTGGCGCCAAAATAGATAATACCCGAAACTTCGAGAATTTTCCCGATCCGTCCAGTAGGAACCGAGATACGCCTCGAACGTTCCTGATTGGTTGAGAGGCTTCTAGCCCCTCCTCCTGAGACCTATAAAAGGGTCCACAGCTACCAGAGCAGTCAAGTCAAGTCGGAAGGAGTCGACGAAGCCAGTAGTCGGAGTGGTCGAAGGAGAGGAAGCGGAGACGACGGAGTAGTCCGAGTTCGAGAGCAGCGGAGTCGAGTCGACTAAGTCAGTAATCCGAGCCAGAGTCGGAGAAGTTGAAAACGGAGGAGTCGGAAGCGACTGAGGCAAGCTAGTGCTGAATTGAGCTGTGCGCTACTGTCTGCGGTAGATTCTGGTTGTATGCTGCTGTGTATGCTGTTGTATACTGCACGTCTCCGGTGAAGATAATCGTCTTCTGTGCTGTATATAGTTGTCGCTTGTGCTGTCCTGTGTGTCTTCGTGTAAATAAACGTCGTTGTTTTTATTCTACTTCTGCCTGCTGATTGAGAGTTCTTTACACCATATCACTCCCACTATCCAAACGAACCCCGGTAAAGAAAATTTCGTAACAATATCTAACTTTCAAACATGATTCTATTATTTTTCTTGTAAGTAGTTAATTTCTAAGTATGATCCCTAGCATTTATTTGAGAATAGTTTGTCTGAAGCAAGGTTATTTTTGTTGTTATTATTACGTATTAGGGAACAGATTGAATAAACCAAAGATAGGCCAAAAAAATTTTCAAAGCAGGCTAAAGTTCAAACCACTAGACAAGAACTATCAAGTTTATAATGGTAGGATACGGCTAAGAAAAGTTTATTCAAGTTTCTTCTTAAATTTCAACTCTTAAATTTAATCCAAATTTCAATATGCCTTTTATCCATATCTTTGATGCATATTATTGTACAACCATTATTAGACAAATTTAAAGTTTAATAAATGAACCTTATACTTTTTGCAAGGTGTACGATTTACCTCCTGTTAATAAGGATCATTGATCATTGTCTGAAAAATATGAATGGCAATTCAAATTGTTAAATTCATGTTAAATCTGGAGTAAGTATTATACGAATATCTTAGAGCCTTTTCCTTGTTGCCTTTTCACATTTTGCTCTTGCCTTCAGATTGTATATTTTGTGAAGACACTTTTGCCTTTTTGGATACGTATCTTTACTTACCAATTCTTGACCTATCTATAGTGTTGTATGTTTCAAGTAAATAGGCAAAAAATAAAAATTAAACAATGTGTATTGTATTTAACAATGTTATGAGTCCCCTCCTAAGTAAAATGATTAATAAGTCTAAAATAACTAATGTTTGTTCCTAGGAAACTGAGAAATGGGCAAGACATATAAATGTACCATTTGGCGCATTATGCATCGGAAGTTAGTAAAAGTTTCTCTAACGTATTTCAGTAAACATATTTTTTCAGCCCAGTCTTTTCTCAAATATACCCCCCCTCCCTCCAAATTGAAAGTTTTGAAACAATGATATGGGAACTAAGAAAAAAAATTTACGGGATTCGAGAATGGTTTCACATTCCAGATTCCCTGCATAGAATTCCAGCTTCATTAATTCAGTTTGCTGGTTGTGTTGATACATCTGTCCATTCAAATACAACGAAAGAAAGAAAACATACGCTTTCGAATCAAGTGAATTAAGATATCAATTTATACCGTTTCCTACATGCAAAGCTTTTGGAAATCGTATAATCATCCAAATGTTGCTTAGAAGATTAAACACTTCAGTTTCAAGATATATGTTTGTTTCTATAGTCCTTGAACTGAAAAATCGGTCTAAGCTATAAATCTTACAAAATTTATAAATTGAGAAATTGGTTCAATAAGTCTTTTTGATCTTTCATTTCCACATGTAGTGATGAACAAATGACGAAATAGGGTTTCTTCACTTTTCAAATACATGATTTATGCTGATTGCTTTAATCAATAAATCAAAAACTTCCGATATCAATGTTTATGGCATATTATTACTGCAATATCTTATATTCAAAAAACCCGCTTGAATTTATAAAAAAAGTGTTAACCGTTTGCAGAATCTTAATCTTTTATGAAAACAATATAAGCTATGATGCGTGATATATAGTGCGGTTATTCTTAGCAGCAAGGCGAATCGAAACACAGTTCTGTTAAGTTACCATCTTTTGGATATTACGCGAATTGGTCATTTTATCGCCGAATCCAGGAACTGGATATTCCATGCATGAATATATTTCATGTTCGTAGTCAACTGTTTTTTAAACCTATCATTTATTGCATATTATTCAGTGTTTGACCTTATTAAACTTAAATCAAAATCTTCATCAATAACTATAATCAACATCAACCTGATTCATATATTGTCAACAAAAGCAATATTTGTTGTTTCAGCTATTCGGTAAAATCAGAGATTTATGTCACAAAATGGCAATATAAGGAAATACATTTCTTAATTACAATATTTTTGCATCTCGCGTGCTCCTAGAAATCTAGTGATAATGATTCTGCTAAAAAACACTAGTATTCCATTTATAAGCACTTATCGTCAAGATGAGACTGTTGCTTTTTAAGGTAGAGATATTTCCAACTCAAGCGTTATCCTCACATTTAATAATGACGCATATGTCTGTAAGAAATTAAAAAGAATCACACTGTTAAATAAGCGAACTCAATATAATTTTTTTCATATTTAATCTCCATCTGTTCTTGAATTTCTTACTTAATTTAAAGCTTGCTAGGCGAAAATATTCCTTTTACACATGCAAAACGCTGCGAATGCTGAATAATTTGGTTACCAATTATTTCTTGTTCAAAAGGCTCAACTCCTTTTTGGTATAATAAATTTTGAAATATTTCCTGTTGTCGTTGTTGCTTATATTTAAACTCTGATTTTGTATTCCAGATTTTAAGATTTATTTTTGAAAACGATTTTATAATTCATAATGTCAGATTATAAATATGAGTTCGGGGATCTCTTTTTTTTATTCTTCGACGTTACATTTCTTTTCAATTAATTTTGAGGTAGTTCTAAGTTTGAAAAGAATTTTTCATAAAACCTTATAATAATTTTTTAAATTTCCATCTTACTATATTTAGCATTTCAATGATATTGAACACATTTTTTTATTATGAAAATTTTGAATTTCATTCCATTTTAATACTAAGAATACTTTTTCTGTTCTAAATAAATTAATTTCAAAGTGAGAAAATCTTTTTTAAATATCTTTCTGTCTTTAAATTAATAATTAAATATATATATATATATATATTTAAACTTATACGACTTTGCTAAGATAAAGAAATGTTTCCATTAGAACAAAGAAAATAACTTGGTATTTTATTTTATTTATTCTATTTTTCTAAAACTGCTCTTTTAAATTTATTCTGCTTTTCTATTATATGTTCTTTATTAATTCTCTTATATTATATTTTCATCATTCTATGCTCTTGTAATCAATTTCATTTGATAGCAGTCATCCGAATATATATCGGATATTTTTACTTTATTAAATAAAACACTTTTAATTAGAAATAATAAAAGTTTCTTGCATAAAGGACTTGAAAGAGTAAATACACAAGTTTAAAAACATAAAAATTCGTATTTTTAAAAGGGCACACCATTTTCAATATTAACTGAGAATAAGAAGTATGTTTAAAAAATTTGAAGCGGAGAATTCCTAAATATTAAATTCTCACTTCATAATATCAAAAGATAATTGAAATTGCATAATATCAACGAATTTCGTTTATTATTAATCAAATAATAAACAAAATTTATTTGGAATTTTTAGAAACAACGCAAAAGATATTATCTCAAGAGATTGAAATTTACTTAGAATTCATATTAACTATAATTTATTTTACAAAAAAGTTGATTAAACTTTAAGGTTTAAAAAAATGCTTAATTAGTTACAACTTTTAGATTTTTTTATTGTATATAATATTTTATTGGCGATATTTAATTTCAAGAGGATTATTTTTTATTTTGTTTTTAAGGCAAAGTTACTGTATCTTTGGATTATGGACCCAGCTGTATTTAATTGTCTTTAATAAAATTAGATGCATCTATCTGAATTAATAATTGTTTCAATCACAATGTGGCTATTTAATTTGCTTGTTTTGAAAATATTTTTTTTCATTTATTCTTTTTATAATCTTTAATACTAAAATTTATGTTTACTCCATATTCAACTATTCCAATATATCATACCCATTTAATGGGAGATGTAATATGATTGTTTTCATCCTTTTTAAATCATACATGTATCTTTACTAGAAAATGTAACATGAATGATTTAAAATAATTTTTTTTGCAATGAAATAAAATTATCACAATGTAATTTATAATTTATACTTTCCTATTTTTTTCAGTAGAATTTTTCATTATATATTGGCTTGATGGATTTCTTTTATATAATATCTATATTTACTTATGGCATAATATTATTTTCGCTGATTATTACTATATTATATTTTTTCATTGTATGCTTGGAGCCCCTAATAGTGAGTTTCACGACCAAGTAAGTTTATGTGCATCTAAATCTTGACAGATATTTGACAAAATTTTTCAGTATAAATTCGAGACATTATGATCAGAAAGCTTGAAAATTTTATAGGGGTTGAATGACAATAATTATTGTTGTGAAGAAATGACATGCGAAATAATTCACATTTGTAATATATAAAGCACTTTGAAAAAGTACTGCATCGATGCTATTACGCAGTATATGTGTTCATACGTGCTTTAGAGCTAAAATATTTCATTCTTGTAATAAAGGAAATCATGTTAAATACAAATCTAAAATTATAGAGTACAATATTAAATGTGATGAAACATATTTTAGAGAAGAAAAATAGCAACATTCTGTATGATCAAAAGTCGAAAAGTGCAGTGTTGTGGATATTAATTTTTTTAATTAGAAACGTGAAGATACAGATGTCAACAAAATTAAAAGGATACCACTGCAACTTTGCTGTCTATTGTCTTATTCTTACAGTGTGACAATGGAAATTGCCCAAGATAGCATATTTGTTTAGTTAGGCACATGGATTAGCTGGGCTAATTAGCATAGTTAATTATCATCTCGTAATTTTTCCCATTACATCTATCAATTTTTTTCGCTCAATCGATTACTTGTCATAAAATGTGCCACGACAAATTATTGTAATCTTCAGATGAAAATTTCTGGATTTATAATGTTTTGAAAAATGACGAGTCTAATATTCTATGAATCCTAAAGTCTTTTGCCGATGTCTTAGAAATTATAATATATTTCTCAAATTTCTTTCATTCATTTAAAGAACATAATTTTACTACACAAATGGAAGAAATAAATATTTATGTTCTAAAAGTTTAATATCTTTTTTGCCAATTATCAAGCAAGGCTGTGATAATATTGTAAATCTATTATATAAAATTTTTATATAATAGCAAAGATTGAATAATAATTTTTGGAATAATAATAATAATTTTTTTTCATTCATAAGCTTCACATGACAGTTTCGAAAAGCAACGATGAGTGAAAATCCCTTTTTAAATGCTTTTTGATAAAAATTTGTAGAAAAGATCGATATATAGTAATAATGATACTAGAATTAGATTTGAATTGAAATCCTGGAAATATACCAAGATGGCTGATGTATGACTAGTCTCATCATTAAAAAATATTTTCAAAATATTTTTTGCTTTGTAAAAAATATATAGCCGAAAAGAGATTTTTAATTTTATTTCAGAATTGTGACGGGATTATCTGTCGCTGAGATATTATTTAATTGATAATGTAGCCGTTGCCACACGTTATTTTCTTAATTTCACGAAAAATTATTTATTTTTTTAAAAATTAATATTCATGTATTATATAGTACTATTCAAAACACCCGTATTTTTTGTAAAAAAAATTAAAAAAAAGTCATGCATTCTAGTGTTAATCAACTGATATAAAAGATATATAATATTAGGAGAATTTCTTATTTAAAGAGAGAATATTTATATAGCGGGATTGTGATTTTTAAATTTTTATAGAATCATTTATATTTCTTCGGAACATAAAATGAATAACACTAGGATCATTAGATCTAATTAAGAGAATCATTAAGTGAATCAAGAGTATAATTATGCATTACTTTTTAGATAAAGGTATAATATTATTAATTTATATTATCCCCCATTAGATGTATAATATTAAGAGAATCATCCACCCTCACTGAATGTGTAAGTAATACATATTTAAGAATTTTCAAGCAAAATTTAAGAGTAAATTCTATAGTGAAGATTTTATTGGACATCAGGATTTCAAATAAATGTATGAAAAACTGCCCTAATTATACATGAGAATTAAACATAGTTAGAAATATCTGTTTTTACATTGCAAATATTTTTTATAGAAGATTTAAAACGAATGATATCTTTTATTTATTTAAGGCATTCCAATGGATGACATTGCTATGTTATCTGGGTTATAAACAAGATTTCAAAATTTTTTAAAGAAATATGTAAATTAAGACGTATACGCGAAGAAATTAAATGTTTGAATCGAAGTTAAAAAATGGTAGCCGAACTACCAGAAAGACTGAAAGTAAATATGTTCCAATGATATGAAAAGAGAAGTTATCACCACTTTTTTTTTGTCGCAGAAACAAGAGAATCTGCTTTGAACTGAATCATAGCAGCATTTTAGAATTTTGGCATAAAACTATTAGATACCAGAAGTTGCACCCATCAAAGCAAAATGAATGATGATGGCCGCGGTGGCTTGGTGGTAAGGTCTCGGCTTCGGAACCGGAGGTTTTCAGGTTCGAGACCCGATTCCACCGAAGAACCGTCGTGTAAGGGGGTCTGTTGCATGTTAAATCCGTCCTGACGAAACGTCTTCCCGCTGGTGTGGAGACGGGGCTGCCAGCTCAGGTGTCGTCCTCGTCTTCTGACCGTGGTTCAAAATGACGTGGTCCGTCCCAAAATAGCCCAAGTGTTGCTTCAAACGGGACGTTAATATAACTAAAACCAAAATGAATGATGCTTTTCCTCTTTTGTGACGCGAATGTGCATTTCTTTCACTTTTATATCCTTCTTAAAGTGGATTCAACCATCTATTCTAATTGAATCTTCCATTTTATATTGCTACATAACTATCTTTCATACTTTCATGTTAATTTGATTATGTGTGATTAGCAATAGCAACAACGTCATTCTCAAGTCAAATTAGGTAATAAATCATTTGTTTTCATTACAAAATCTTATTGCATGTTGATAAGTGAAAGAAAATTTAAAAAAAGTACTAAAGTATAACCTTAGGGCAAAATCATATTTAAAAACTCCAATGACTTATTTGTAGTTCATATTCTTACTCTTCTTTTCATGGTTTTTTGTAACAGGATTCGAATGAAAAATTAAAATATCAAAAAATTCAGAGGCAAATTAATCTTTACTTGACTCTTTTATTTATTGCTTTTTACTATGATTACTATGATTGACTTCATGACTGCATACATATTGTGTTTTTATTGCAGATGAATATTGTTATTGAAAATATTTGAAATGTCAATTGATTTTTTTAACTACTTTATTGTTAAAAAAAATTGTTTTTTGGACATCAATCGAAAATCCTTCATATGACTACAGTTTATGAATACAGTGACAAAACTGCGTATTAAATTTCATATATCTGACTTGTTGCATCTTTGAACAATCTCGTTTGAACACTCAGAAACCGACAGACAAACAGACAGTCTAACAATATACCAAATTTCCTCCATCTAGCCTTTTTTTGCTATTATGTTCTTATGCAAGCAATTGAATAATCAACTATAATATTTATTCTTATATTGATTTCGTCAAAACTTAATGCAATAATACATTTTTAGTGAAAAGACAACATATCAAATTTCATTGGTCTAACTCAGTCCAGTTTCAGTTTCCATTTTCAGAGACTGACGGACAAAATTTGGAATACATTTTCTTTTTTTCTTTTCTTACTTCAAGGAGAACTAAATTGTAAAGTTACAGGAAATTCAGGTGGGCAAATTGTAAGATGATTACAATTACAATTACAATCGTTTGTGTTGTGTGCTTCTTATACGAGATAATAAAAAAATTAACAGTTTAATTCTAGTAAAATAAGGAGGAAAAAAGTGTTAATTCAGATAATGAATCATTTCATCCATAGAAATAATATCCATATACAATTATTATAATTAGATAACATCAATTTTTTTGTAAATGAACTTTTATTTTTGTAGTTTAAAATTCTAAAGTTACGCACACAACTGATCTGATTAAAATATTATTGAAATCTGTTTGAAACCAAAGTATAATACCTTTTTGTATACTGTAAAAAATGTACCTTCTCAACTTAATGAATTTCCTGTCTGATTAAAAATTGCTCCAACATGAAAATAAAATTTCCTTTCTTATATAAAGAGAGAAAAATTATTTTGCTAAAAATGTCAATATGCGAATTAGTTTTTTGCCATTTAAATAAAATCTTCTTTAAATATATTGAAACGAAATTCTTTCATTCATAAATTTTTTTTTTTGGTTGGTATTGAAGAATGTATATCTGAATCACATTTGGTTAATTTTTTTGGTAATGTTTTGATATAAAATGAAAGAATTAGAATTTTTGCTTTTTTATAAGCTGAGATTTATTTAATACTAGCCGCCTTTGGCGACCAGCCGGTTCGCCAGTATTACCGCTCGCTACAATTTTCAATTAAATATTTTAAGTAACTGGTCTCTTAAAGGATTCTCAAACAAAACATTTTTAATCTTCAAATTTTGATAGTCATACTAAACTTATATTGTTTAGATCGTTTCGTTCAATTTACTATATATATTTTGCTAATTTGTTGCCATTTCCGGTAAAACTTCAACTTTAATTAAAAATGTAAATGACGAAATTGCAATTAATATTAAGATATTTTTTAATAAAACCAAGCGTTTTATTTTATTTATCATCTTTATTGTCATTTATTAATTATTATTATTGTTGAATATGAGTATTGCAAACAGAATCGTTCGGTATTTAAGTCTTATGTTAACTACAAAATATTTTTCATAGTTTATGTAATATCTCAAACAATAAATCAACAAAAATTTCTGAGATTCAGTATAAAATTCAGTTTTTAGTTTTGCTTTCAAAAGGATTGAAATGAAATCAATAATAATATTTGGTTCCTGCTTATAAATATATTTCAAAAATTATGAATTCTAAATTTAATGCAGTAAGGTATTAAATTCTGAGAAATATTCTGGACACACCAAATTTTAAATAAATGAATGAATGTTTCTATTTTCCATGATCAACTAAGACTTATTTATAAAGTTTTAAATGCTAAAAATTTAGAAAAACTCACCATTTTCATAATCTTAGGCCAATTAATCTTGAGAAACCTGCGCGCTTATTGGCGTATTTTCTTTGAAATGATCGATGAAAAATCTAAAATTATCCTTTTTTTTTATTGAATAGTGATATTCAAATCTTCATAAATCAGTCAGTTTAAGTGATTGAAAATTAACTCTTAAAAGTCAGTGATTTAGTTGATTGGAAATTAACTCTATGACCACCATAAAATCTGTGCTTTCTCTTGTGGTGTATGCATTCTCCTTAATATTCGATCGAATAAAACATCACATACAAAAGTACTACATAGAACACAAACATCAAAAGTAAACATAACATTTCAATAGTTGCCAAAAACAAAAGAGAGAAAAATGCAATTAATAAGCAGACGATATTTAAAAAAGTACAGATATTTAGACTGGAAAATGAAATTATCTGAAATTAAAAACACGCGCAGACGATATTTACAAAAGTAAAAATATTCAAACCTGAAAATTAAAATATATGAGTTATTCCATCAATAAATGCCATAAGTTTGTTTACATTTTCATTATTTTATGAGTCATTAAATATCAAAATGGATCCGGGATAATTTCTCTTGAATTTATTTTTTAGAAAAAATAATATTTCATATTTGTTTCATTTCCTACAGACACGTGCCAAAAATTATATTATTGCAGATTTCATTTCCAAAAAGATTTAATTTATTTTTAGTTAGAGCTTTAATCAATGTGATGGCAACACTTTGAAAAAAGCTATTTTTTTTTCTCATGAATGCGAAACGTGCTTAATCCTCATTTTTATTTTCGACGAAAAAAATTATTGAAAAACATAGTTAAAATATTTATTTAAAAATTCATTAAAAATAGAAATTTAATTTTAAGGTTAAAACAGTAGTATCATTTAAAAGATAAATTTTTGATCTTTAACTTCATGTAAAAATCTTTTTTGTGCGGTAATTTTTTCGGAAGTTATAGCAGAAACACGTCAAAATTTCGCTTAATTTTTAAATAAATAAAATTCTAGTTAAAAATTCGAAAAAATAACCCCCAGGTGCACATTCCCGGCCTCCAAGGTATACACGTGCCAAATTTGGTAGTTGTAGGTTGAATGGTATGGTCTGTAGAGCGCCAACACACAGACACACACACACATTGAGCTTTATTATAAGTATAGACTAGACGCCTTTGGCGACCAGCCGGTTCGCCAATCTTAATATTCGTTTAAATTTTAATAAATAAATATTTTAAGAAATTCCAACTTTAATAGATTCTTAATCAAAATGTATTAAAATTCAAATTTTGATAGTCATATAATTCACTCACAATATTATAAAGGTCTTCAGTCATGACGTAATATGTATCTCTCTAATTTTCTGTTACCTCTCGTAGAATTTATGCTTTAAATTAAAGTGGAAAGAATTAATCTGAAATTAATATAATAATATTTTTTACTGAAACAAAGCATTTTTTTATAATATGATTACTGATAACAGAGTCACTGGGCGTTTAAACGTTATGGGGACTAAAGAATATCTTTCTTAATTTATGCAATATCTCAAGAATATATCAACAAAATTTTCTCAGATTCATCATGAGCACATCGATTAATTAACAATGTTTAATTTTAAATGCATCAAACACAAAAAAAATAAATTGGATCGTTTAAAACAATCGGTCGAAAACAGGTTTAAAAAATCTACTTAAAAAACGATGCACTTAAAACTGTAAGCATATACAAAAAATATATAACTAACATAAATACAATTTAATTACAAAAGCATGCAACTAACCTAAAAATAATTTAAATTATCCGGTGATAATGGTTATCATGTCGACAATCAGAACACAATGCGCATGCCTGAATTTTCAACGCCAGTTACGGTAACGCAAATGCGTGAATTTTTCTGCGCCAGTTGGGGTAACGCTATGCAGATTAGAAATTTTTAATTTCCTTTATTCTGTGTTAATTTAATTCAAAAGTACTTCAGAATGAATCTGAAAGATGGATTACTTAACAATGTTTAATTTTAAATGCATAAAACATTAAGAAAATAAACAGAATCGTTTGAAATAATCGGCCGAAAAATATTAACCCTAACCTCATTAATGTTGGAAAAAAAAAAAAAAAAAACTGAAGCCTTACTCATTTGGCGGTAGGGAAAATGGAAGATTGTTTTGGCGGGAAAGTTAGTTTTTAATTAATAATTTAAATTCTAATTAAAAATTAATAAAAGTGACCCGAGGTGCACATTCCAGAACTCTAAGGTATACATGTACCAAATTTGGTATCTGTAGGTCAAATGACCTGGCCTGTAGAGCGCAAACACACACACACACACACACACACACACACACACACACACACACACA
>JAPMOR010118157.1:492644-526468 GCA_026543865.1 Argiope aurantia
CACACACACACACACACACACACACACACACACACACACACACACACATAAGCATTCGTGGAATCCATAGCCTTATCGATCCATAATTTTATGTAGCAGGAGGAGGAAAATATCGATATTAGAGAAATAATCCGAGTAAGATTTGGGGAAGCTACTTTGTCTGGTTTTCATTTCGTTATAGCTCAGAAATGTTGCGAATTGATTTGAAATAAAACAAGAAGAAAAAAGGGATAAAAGGATTCATATGTTCTGCTGTCGAATAGTAATTGTCCTGAATAAATTTAATTGTCCTGAAATAAATGAAAAATTGAATATATATTATTAATTTTTAAATTTATTATTTATTGGTCTTTATATATTTTAAAATTAGCTGTTACATACTCATTTTCTTAATTGAAATAATGTCCTCCCTTAAAAAATATTCTGAAACTTTCATTTGCTGAATTGCATATGCAATTGACAAAAAATTGTGAAATTATTTCAATATGCAATTTTTATTCCTTATTCATCACTTTATACAATTATGTATCGATAAAATGCTTCATATCAATATATAAATATAATAAAGGATCTTTTCGATTCTAATATGAGTCGAATTTATTTTATGTGCTTATAGTAATGGTGTAATATGTACATTGTAAAGTTTAGATGAAAATAATAATATTATTTATAAGTTAAAACGAAATATCAAGGTTGAGGAGCCTAAAAATGTTACGTGACTTGCCCGGAATACTTTATCTATTAAATATATTTATATTTCTTAAATTTTCCGGTTCCTTTTGCCATAACATATATTGAATTCATTTTTTATATGATCTGATTGAGTAACTTCCACTCTCATAGTAAGTCGTGTCGGTGTGGGCAAAAAAAAAAAAACATCAGGAAGTCTGTTTTATGGCACAATAGAGAGAATACGAGCCTTATCCAAATGACGTCCAAAAACCAATTAACAAGAAACCATTGCGTCATTTCAATGTTTCAACTACTATGAACAGGACAAAATTTTATTACATAATTATTTTAGAGAGGACTCTCCTTGACGTATCGTTTCAGTTGATAAACAACAGCTACCGAAGCGACTGAGGATACTTAAATGCAAGAGATACTGTTTAGAAGTCCTCTGTGCCCCTTTTGTCAAATATTAAAGTCAGAAAATGCTTCAATGTTTCCATAGAATATGTGTAATACGATTGAAATGATTAATTAATTTTCTGAAAACGTATTTTAAACTAATTATCCTGTGAACATTTATTATCTTTTTTTTTAATGTCGGAAACTTGACTTTAATCAGAGCTCTAAATAACAGAAGATGCTTCAACGTATAAGATAAATGGTTTTAGATAATTTGTAAAGAACAAGAACATGGTCGTGAAAAGAACATTAATTAGTAGCTTTAGGAAGGCAATTCTGAAATTTTAAACTATCGAATATTGTTCGTATAAATGTTAACCGATTAACTACCTAACCCTTTTCACAAGATGTTAGTCATAATTAATTTCATTCACCTTTGTTGTCTCTTGCAGTACTTGAATAGGACATTAAGAGATTCAAATGTTACACTTTAGCAACTAAGCGATATGCCGAACTCGTCTTAGAAGCTGTGTCATTAAGATCCACCATTCAGACGAATACATGGAAGACAAATTCCAAAGCATCATTACCTTATTCTTTATCTAATCAAATTTGTTTACTGTATTTTTAAGTATGTGCACATAAAAATGAGAACTAAATATAAATAATAGTTTCCTCATTAAAAAGCAATTTTAAGTTATTGCATACATCAATATGGAATGTTATATATTAGCATGAAATATTATAAATAGAATAATTACCTATTTAGACTATTCTAGTTGTGAATTATATTGAACCCATTTATTTATTTTATCAACAGCCCCTTTATTTTGCTTACAATAAGTTTAGCAATAATTGGAATTCTAAATGAGAATTTAATAAGAATTGCAAATGCATTGAAATTTAACTTTTGCTTATATTAAACATTCACTAAGGCAACTAACCAAACCTTCTAGTTTTATTAGCAAATTACACTATACAATATCTCCTCTACAGTAATTGATATTCTGAATGTATGCATTACCGTGCAGATGATTTAATAATATTTTTGGACCATTTGATGTAATAATATTTTTGATGTAATTTATGTAATAATATTTTTGATGATGGTGTGTCGAAAGATTGATGAAGATTATATTTAGTAATTTATGGAAATATATCCCTTTTTTTCGATATTATGAAGAATAACAAATAAAAAATCTTAGAGGAATATGCCCAATTTTACTGATATTGATGAATTCTTAGCATATTATGTGATCTGATTTGATAATATGAAAAATTATTCTTGTTATGTCATTTTTCCAAAACTATGACAAGCTAATTTTGTTATGATATTCTAAATTTGTATTTTACTAGGACATTATAAAAGTAACGGAATATTCGAAATAGTTTAGATATAAATGAAACGGCTAGTATCTTTGTTACACTGAATCATTCTTTCATATAATATTCACTTCAGGATTAGTCATTCCATTACACACATTCAAGTTATCTTTGAATGTCATGAATTTAATAAATACTTTCCTTTGCTGATGCACTATAGCGATGATGTTCGTTGATTTTATTTGCTTTAGTTGGCCTCTTTGGCGATGCAAAAATTATTCTTCACTTTCCCCTCTTTCTAAAACAAAATTCGTAGAAACATAATTGATGATTTTGTAACCTCTCTCTATGTGAACTGAAAACTGACATGAATATATATAAAAATACATAAACACACAAAAAAAAAAATAAAAAAAAACTTTTTTGTTTCTGTATATCATTTTAGATCAGTCTTTTTTTTTATGAATATAAAATATTTAAAATGAGAAATTTATTTTAATAATGGAAATATTGATTCAATTTATTTAGACGAACACGCATAATGATTTCAAGAAAGCTCATATAGTATGAATCTTGATGCTTTTCCAAACGATAACAAGAAGGGAAAAATAAATATGAATTTTTTAAAGATGTCATTCTGTGTTGTGATGAACTTAAGAAAAATGATCCAAATTATCTTTTAATATATATAAGTGTGTGTGTGTGAGAGATTGTGTGTGTGCGTGTGAATGTATGTGTGTGTGAGAGAGAGTGTGTGTGTGCGTGTGAATGTATGTGTGTGTGAGAGTGTGTGTGTGTTTGTGAGAAAGAGTGTGTGTATGCGTGTGAATATGTGTGTGTGTGTGTGTGTGTGTGTGTGTAATGATATATCTTTAATTCCCTTAACCTAAATTAAATTCTAATTAATTTCTTATTTTTTTATTTTAAATTAGACGATATTACTTGATTTTAAAACTTTTTCTTGCTTCCTGCTCCGAGTCATCTCACTTTTTATTTATTACCCATTTTTTATTTGATCTTAAAAGCTGATAATCATGCTACACTCAAGATCCAAGAACAGGATAATAACCAGTAACTCTTATGATATTTTCTGCAAAGATGTTATAATTCCCTTTCCTCAGTCGAAGCATCTCAAAGAAATCATAAAACTGTCTCTTAGTAAAACGCATTGAAAGAATAGCTTCTAGTACTTTTTCTCTTGTGTCCCGGTGCGATCGGACGCATTCCGCTGTTTCATCCACATATGAATCATTTTCTTCCATGAAAAAATAAATTGGGATTTATTTCAAATTTGTCTTTTTTGTCGGCTTGATATTTACAAAAATTTGATGCACACTTACTTACATACATACATACATGCATAATCTATACTTATAATAAAGCTCAATGTGTGTGTGTGTGTGTTGGCGCTCTACAGGCCAGACCATTCAACCTACAGCTACCAAATTTGGCACGTGTATACCTTGGACGCCGGGAATGTGCACTGGGGGTAATTTTTCGAATTTTTAATTAGAATTTTATTTATTTAAAAACTAAGCGAAATTTCGGCGTGTTTTTGCTTAACTTCCGAAAATATTAACGCACAAAAAAAATTTTTACATCAAGTTAAAGATCAGAAATTTATCGTTTAAATGCTACCAATGTTTTAACCTTAAAATTAAATTTCTGTTTTTAATGAATTTTTAAATAAATATTTTAACTCTATTTTTCAGCAATTTCTTTCGTACAAAATAAAATAAACATTTCGCATTCATGGGAAAAAAATAGCTTTTTTCAAAGTGTTGCCATCACATTTATTAAAGCAGAAAATAAAAATAAATTAAATCTTTTTGGAAATAAAATCTGCAAAAATATAATTTTCGGCACGTGCCTGTAGGAAATGAAACAAATATGAAAAATTATTTTTTCTAAAAAATAAATTCAAGAAAAATTATTTTATGATCTTTTACACTCTCTATACAGGGTGTTTATTCAGTCCCGGATCCATTTTCATATTTAATGACTCATAAAATAATGAAGATGTAAACAAACTTATGGCATTTATTGATGGAATAACTCATATATTTTCCTTTTCAGGTTTGAATATTTTTACTTTTGTAAATATCGTCTGCGCGTGTTTTTAATCTCAGATAATTTCATTTTCCAGTCTAAATATCTGTACTTTTCTAAATATCGTCTGCTTATTAATTGCATTTTTCTCTCTTTTGTTTTTGGCAACTATTAAAATGTTATGTCTACTTTTGTTGTGTTTGTTCTAAGTAGTACTTTTGTATGTGATGTTTTATTCGAGCGGATATTGAGGAGAATGCATACACCACAAGAAAAAGCACAGATTTTTTGTTGGTCATAGAGTTAATTTCTAATCAACTAAATCACTGACTTTTCAGAGTTAATTTCCAATTAAACTGACTGATTTATGGAGATTTGAATATAACTATTCAATAAATAAAGGATAATTTTAGATTTTTCATCGATAGCTTCAAAGAAAATACAACAATCAGCGCACAGGTTTCTCAAGATTAATTGGTCTAAGATTATGAAAATGTTGAGTTTTTCTAAATTTTTAACATTTAAAACTTCATAAATACGTCTTAGTTGATCGTGGAAAATAGAAACATTCATTCATTTATTTAAAATTTGGTGTGTCCGGAATATTTCTCAGAATATGATACCTTACTGCATTAAATTTAGACTTCATAATTTTTGAAATATATTTATAAGCCGAAACAAAATATTATTATTGATTTCATTTCAATCCTTTTGAAAACAAAACAAAAAACTGAATTTTATGCTGAATCTCAGAAATTTTTGTTGAATTATTGTTTGAGATATTACATAAATGATGAAAAATATTTTGTAGTTAATATAAGACTTAAATACCGAGCGATTTTGTTTGCAATACTCACATTCAATAATAATAATAATTAATAAATAACAATAAAGATGATAAATAAAATAAAACGCTTGGTTTTATTAAAAAATATCTTAATATTAATTGCAATTTCATCATTTGCATTTTAAATTAAAGTTAGAGTTTTGCCGGAAATGACAACTAATTAGCAAAATATATATAGTAAATTGAACGAAACGATCTAAACAGTATAAGTTTGGTATGGCTATCAAAATTTGAAGATTAAAAATATTTTGTTTGAGAATTCTTTAAGAGACCAGTTACTTAAAATATTTAATTGAAAATTGTAGCGAGCGGTAATACTGGCGAACCGGCTGGTCGCCGAAGGCGGCTAGTATTAAATAAATGTAAGATATTTGTTTAAAATGGATTTAATTCTCAAACCAAATTTATCCATTTGCTTTATTTAAGGAATTATTAATTTGATTCTTTATTTAATTAATAATTTTTAGATTATTGGGAAGAAAAAATGTTGTATAATAATTAAGAGTAAATAACGTAAAAAATAAATTAATTTTTAAAAATTCAGAACAAGTGGTATAAAAATTTAAATACTTGATAATCAAATTAATAACGGCAAACATTAATGTTTCGGAAAAAGTTAATCTAAAAAATCAGGAATTACATCATATTCAGATCTTCAAGAAATGGACCAATTTGATAAATGAGAATTTCCCTTGAATCAAAAATTTCTATTAATAAAATCTTAAAAAGTAATTAAGTAAATAAATTTTTCAGATGCATTAAAATAAATCATTGAGCAAAATTTAATATATTTATCACAATACAGTAGGGAACTACACAATTAAGCAAGTTGAAATATGATTCATCAATTCGTAAGCAAGAAATTAACTTTTTTGGAATTGGCTATTTGGTTTAGCAAAAAATATTTTTCGGTTTGGTTTAATTTTTAGAGTGTCATTTCTTTACCCAATTAATTTTCAAATAAAGCATAACCTTTAAAATATTTTGTTGTGTGTGTGATTTTGCTTAAAATATTTCAAAACAGTTATGTATGGCTTCTAAATAACTAATGTCCATGCCAAGATTGCGTTTACTTAAAAAAGTATTCTTGCAACACAGAAATTCTTCAGATTTAGTTTAATTCAAGAAATACCAACAATTTTGTTTTGTACAAAGACGAAATCAGTTTAATTTTATGGCATTAAAAAAACTCTTGATGTATTACATTTTAAGATGAAGATTTGTGCAACATAATTTTATGCTTTTTACGCCACATATTCTTAACATAAATTAGTTTTAACTTAAAAATAAATAGCTCTAATAAGAACAATACTTTCTTTCTAATAAGAAGAATACTTTCGTGTTCCATCATGGAATAGTTGAAGAGGTTGGTAACAAAAAACATGAAAAGACACAATTGATAAAACTTCAAAGGAATCTGATAAAACTATATAAAACAGTTTTTTATCAAAACTCTAAAAAAGTTAAAAATAATTTATCATTTAGAATTGAATATTAATTGATATTTTAGATTGATTTACAAAGCGATGATCGTAAGGCTTACTCATTTTGAATTTTCCTAAACTGCATATTTAGAATAATTAAATCCTTAAATATGCAACTATATTTCTTTTACAAATAAACATCTATATAATGTGGTTTTAATGTCAGTTCTATTCTTTTCCGTCTTTAACAACATAATGGCCTAAAGAAACGAAAAACTAATACCATTTACTTTCCAAATTTTGATATTCGTACTTTTTCGAAATGGATAGATAAAATGCAGGAGCTACGAACAAGAAATTAGTAATTAAATTGACATAAAAATGAACACTCCAGTTTAAAGCTAAAATTAATTAATTTTTGGATACATATATTATAGGTAATTAAACAAAACTCTTTGGCAAATAAGGATAATCTTTATGAAATTTGAAAAACAGTGATGATTATTATTTTGCATTCTGTTAAAAGGTGGAGGAACGCAAGACTGCAGGGCGGCTTATGGGTGAATAGACTATAACTAACATGTAGGTTTGGAGTAATGTGGTTGCATACAAAAAAAATTTAAGAAAATAAAACCAGTGATATTTAATTAATAAATAAAAATCAAAAGAGATGAGATAAGACCTGAAGGGACGCATACATTTTAAAACTGATTGAATGAAAAGTTATTTTATAATTCACTCATGATAGAAATTTTTATTGCCTCAATACGAATTAGGAATGAAAGGATCATTGACCTAAGCATCATTTTTAAAGACTAGTTGTTTACTTAAATCTAGTTCTACGATTCTCTTGTGGACTATATGTTCCATATAGGCCACAGTACATTCCATATACTAATGTTTGTGTGAAGGGGAATTCAAAAATAGGGTCTTAATTATAAGTGCATTCATTTTTTTTAATCATGCATCAAAATAATGCCATATCATTAATTATTCTTGAATATCATAAAAATGAGACATTAATACGAAATATATTTCCTGAAATATTTATACATGAATTTTTTAAACCTAAAATCAGGAAAGCAACAGAGGTCTTTTATCGCTAACTATGTGCATAAGGTTTAAACGAGGATTTTCTTGATCTCAATTCTTAAGATTTTGATGATGATGTCGGTATTTCTTTCTGTTTGTTATATGAAAAATAAAATTTAATCTTAAATTTGTTTTCGTAATTAATGATAAACAACAATGAGATTTTTAAAGCATTTTATTTTATTCAACAATAAGAAAAATATTATAAGTCGGCGCAATGTTTCTTGATTCGTATTAAAACCACTGAATTTTTAAAGTCTACTTTAAAGATTATAGCTGAAACTCTTATTAACAACATTAAAACCATGTTAGAATTTATAAACATGGTATTAGATACTATATCTAGAAAAAATATTTTTTATAGTATAAATTTAGATAATATTTTTTTCATATAAGTTGGTAGGCAATTGAAATTAAAAAACGGATAACTGTGCTGTAATATAAAAATAATTTAATCCCTTAATCATTTAACTTTATTTTTTAAATTCATAATTTTTAGCCCTTCGCTGAAACCATATTGATGGACTTCACCAAGACGGTAAAACAAAAATTATTTTCACAAATTTCTTTCTTTTAGAAACGCCAAATATTTTGCAAGATATTAAAAAAAACATTCTTCAAAATCTTATTTTTAAGAAAAAATCATTAAGAATTCAAAAGGGGTAATACAAAACCGAGATTGAGATATTTCACATTTCATTGTTGCTATTAAAAAAACAAAATAAATAGTTTAGTTCATTACATATCTCATAAATTTCGAAAAACATCTAATACAAAATTATACAGAAAATAAAAATGAAATCTACGAACGCAAATTTCAAATTATCATGTCAGGACATTATTATTTTTTAAATCATTATTTGTTTTAATTTAAGTCATTAACTAGTTTAAACCGGTTTTGAAAAATTCACGAGACTTCTCTATCGGTTTCTATCGCCCCCCTTTCACTGCATATATATATATATATATATATATATATATAAATGTTATATGTCATGATGATGTCATAGTTCTATGTCAACCTTTGAAAAACGCATCTGCTATCTGAGAAGCATACGTAATAATAAAGCAATACTGGTAAAAACAGGTCAACCTTTTAAAAACACATCTGCTTTCAAAGAAGCTTACATAATAATAATGCAATAGTGGTAAAGGCGGGTAAAGAAATATATGCGATAAAAAGATGATGATGAAAAAGCATAAATTGCCATTTATCTTTATTCATTGCGTACGCAATTTCGAGTTTCAAAAGTCTCTAACAGAAACAGCAGCATGTTCTCAAGTGATAAAAAACTTGACACTCATATGAATCATAGTAAAAAAAAAAACATTTCAGCTTATTACGTATTCATTTTTGCATACAAAAAAATTTCCATTTTCGTTGTATTCGAAGAAAGGCGAAAAAAATATAATTCTTTCACATAAAGCTAATGTGAATGATAAGAAATGATAAGAATGTTGTGTGATAAGAAATGATAAGAATGTTGTGTGATAAGAAATGATAAGAATGTTGTGTGATAAGAAATGATAAGAATGTTGTGTGATAAGAAATGATAAGAATGTGATTTGTTACAAATAGACAGAAATATTATTACCAAATAAGAAAAGGATTCATCAGAAGATCTTTAATTTTCTTTCTTATATCTATTTTCTATATCTCTTTATGTTTATAAAAAGATAATATAAATATATGCTTATGATATAAAAGTCATATGGGAAAATAGAGATTTGAAATAAACTGTGGATCCTTAGTAAATTGAATACAGCAAAACAATTCTCAAAATAGAAATAAAACAAAAAGCAAAACAGTTAAAGCGTTAAATCAAATGCTTATAAGAAATAACTTCTGTTTCGGAAGCTCCATATTCTTACATAAGGAAATTATTTTAAATTTAAATTAAACTATGTTTCTGTGACCAACAAAGAAAATTGACATGAATATATGTGTGCTGCAATTCATTTAGGCACTTAAATAGTTACTATTTTAAATCAAGTTCATATTTTAGTTTCGCCTCATCTTCATTTGAGAAGTTAAGGCTAGAGTAAATTCTGTTGTGCTCTTTTTCACACCAGCTGTTTGTTTTTTGGCGAAATAAGTTTTAGTAAAGGTAATACTATGCTTGAATACCTTGGAATGTTTCATGTAAATAATAATAGAGTACTGGAATTAATATTTCATTCTCTTTTTCATATAATAATGCTTTTAATTTTTATACATTTCTGTTTTTCTATGTCGATAAATAATTTTAAAAAAATTCAGAATTTAATTAAAAATTCATTTAGTTAAAGTTTGGCTCAGAAAAATTGAATTTAGTATATTGTAATGTTATTAGTTGTGAATCTATAACATAGAAAATAATGCATTATAATCCAAACTTGAATTGGCATCTAAAACATAGAAATTGAATTAAAAATTTAATTATCTAAATATATTAAGACTATATTTCTAAAATTGCTGTTTCTTAAAATTATGGCACAGTAATTTGTTATCAGTTTGCCAAATTTCCTTTATGTTCAAATTTTATCCCATGTTCTGGTCAAGGGTTTACAAATCATGAAAGCAATCTTATTACCAAATCTAGAACGAAGGAAATGGCGGCTGGATATTTACCGATTCACCGCATAGTGCCGTAGAACATTATTTTTATACTAATAAATTTTTGGATTAACTGAAAAAAAATATATTTATTTTGAAATAATAAAAAGCTTTAGTTACTAGAATCTATTTAGCATAAATTTATCTTTTCATAACTGAATCCTTAGAAGTTTTTTATCATATTTGGACCAACATTTTCAAACTATGATGTAATAATTTCAATTTGAAATATTGGTTTTCTGTCTCATTTAATGCAATCTTATGACCGTAGAATAAACTCTACTTGAATTATGAATTCGAATTTTTGTGTATATGTTCGTTTTACAGCTCATTAATCTGTTAGTAAAATTTGACTATTCCAAATACACCATTTTTAATTTTTTTTAATTTCATAATTTTTTTTTTATTTCTATGTTGACAGCAAATATTTTCCTTTGTTATCAATGTAGATAAGAATACAAATTGAAAAAAAGAAAAAAATCAACATTTTATTTTGCTTTGTAAATTGACAATTTTAGCTGTTTTCACATCATCGTCTCCGATGATGGCATCATGTAGAATGGAAAATTAACAAAACAATATTCCGAGAAACTAATATAACAGACTGAAACTGAAGTAATTCCAGTATTTAGTCCAGTCTCTGTCGTGAACATTCTCTACAATGACATCGATTTTATTAATGATCAAAGAATGAACGATGACAAATCTAGATTTAAAATCTTCGATATTATTATAGAGGTTTAATTATGATTCTTTGTTACTTCATAACTATACATTTTTTGCATAATTTTTGTTAACTTTCTTCAACTCATTCTACTTTTTTATTCTAAATTTTGCCTTATTCCTTCGCAAAATGAAATATGAAATTTAAAGTTGTTTTGCTAATGGCACTTATCATAGACAAGCCCACTGATTTTAGAAGTCAGTGATTTTAAGCTAAGGGTGCGTTTCTTGTTTTTTCAATTGCGCCATCTAGGGCCAAGAGAACGACTTAGCTACACATACGTCACAACCCGTTTTACGGGGCGGACCTCATTTATGCATTTCATTCCACAGATCGTAATTTAGACATGAATCAGAGAACGATCACCCCTGATCCAGTACCCATAAAAAAGTATTTTCACAAAATAATTCAATTACAGTCTTCTGCGACAAATGTACTAGTATTCAAGAAGCACTCCAAATTTAGTTTATCGCACTGTCGCCAGAACAACTGCATCATTTAGAGAACTGTCTCTAAATAAAGTGCCATTAGCTTTATCTATTTATCTGCTTAGTAAAGTCAGCTGAAATATATCATTGATAAAATAAATTGTAGATAGTTAAGTAAGTAGGACACATTTTTAAATAAAGGATGATCAAAACTAAATCACTTTATAGATATTAGTTTTGATCGCAGTGTAAATTACATTGTTTCAGTAATCAAATCGACATAATGTAATATTCTCCAATTTCTTAAAATTATTTACAACATTTTGATTTTGGTACTTCATCTGAAAATCTTAAAAGCTTTCTAGGAAATTTTTAGACTAAGGATTTTAAATCTTGACATAATTTTTTCTATATGGATGAAGTATTTTAATTATGATTCTTTGTACTTCATAACTTTACGTTCGCTGGGGTATTTTTTAAAATATTTTTAGAGTCATTCTTTTTTTTTCTGCTCTAATAAATAATGAAGTTAAATTATGAAGATGAAAATGAATAATTAAATTATGAAGTATACAGAAAAGTACTTTCGCAAAATAATTCAATTACAATATCCTAAGGTAGATGTACTAAAATGGCAGAAACTTTCTACTCATAGCTTATCGCACTGTCGCTTCGGAATATTTTCGTCATTTAGGGAAGTGTCTCGAAATGAGGTGCCATTAGCTTTATCTACTTATCTACTTAGTAAAATCAGTTGAAAAATATTATTACGCCAAATGAAATGAATCGTAGCAGGTTAAGAACACAGGATATAAATTTTAAAATATAGGATTTAATCGCTTAATAGGCAGTAATTCGGATAGTAATTCTCAATATAAATTACCTTGTTTCAGTTGGACGGAACAGACCGTTCTTCAATATCTTAAAATGATTTTATTAGTTTTTATTAAAATTATTAAAGAGTTTTAGGAGGCTTTTGAACGTAGAGTTTTATTTTACAAGAATAATTGTTAACTAGCGTTTGAACAACATATTTCAATTATATGCAGTTTTTCTCTGCTTTATGTATTGGCTACAATAATAGTCACAATTGAATTAAAAGAGAATAAATTTGAGCAGGAGTTAAAATAGCAGAACGGTGGACTTTGATACTGTATGGAATTAAAAGTAGGTTAATTAGAACGTAAAAAAATATTAATAGCAGAAATTGTTCTTATTTCAAGTATATTAGATACATTCATTTAATAAAATAATATCATACTTGATGCCATATTTTCTACTAAAGGTAAATTTTTGTATCATACAGTACATTTTTTTTACTATACTTTCATAACTTAATATGCTATAAGCAAGCACAGCGAACTTTCATCATTTAAAAGATGAGGGAAAATATCCTTTGTGAAAATTATACAATGTTATTACTCGAATTGATCAAAGTTTTGGAAATTTTAACATGTAGAAATGCTGTAATAATCATATACCATAGTATTCATAATTGTCTAGCTGATTAAAATTAAAAAATCCACGTTTAGAACACAGCAGAAGATAGAAAGACAATATATTTATCATCTCTCTGTTGTAAACATTGGTATAATAAAGTTATAAAATATTAAATTATTAAAAATAAAATATTAAAATTATTAAATAATAGATGCATATAGTTTTATGTTTTAAAATCATGTATTCTTTACCTTCATCTTATATGCTCCAATTAGAAAATCCTTCAGTAGATTATGCATTTCCTTAACGTTTATTGCAGTGTCATGCCAATCACAATCAATAATGTATGTGAATTAGGGGCATTCTTGAATTATTTTACAAGAATATTTAATTATATTTGTTCTAGGGATTGTTAATCATCAAAGAGTTTTGGTGTATTTTGTATCATTCTTTTCTCATATTCGGAATGTATGAAATGCCTATTTGATGATCATTAATCTTCTACTGCATGAAAATTTGCGTAAGGACATAAAACGTATCATAATAATCTGGAATAGCAAAAACCATGTTTCACCAACTTTTGATTTAAAATTTAATCTAAAATACACTTCTGCTGATTCTCACAAAGACACGTATTCATTACATCCGGATTCCTATTAAACATTTTACTTTTAAGATTATTTTCTACCATTGGTATAAAATCTGTATTTTTCAAGAAAACCGGGCCCAAGCGGAAGGTCGCCAAATAATTTAGACCTTCGCCAAAGAAAACGTTGCCAAATCTGCCCCAGCTTGTGTACAAACTTAACGTTACAACTTTTATGTAGTCGTCTAATTTTTTGTTTGCGCCGGGCTAACCGAAAAGTATCGAAAATCATTCACCTAAAAAGTAGTAATCCGGATATAAAGGCTCATTGAAATTTTAATAACATTTGTCAAAACCTTTTCTTTAAGATTTTCAGAATGATTCAGCATTTTCCTCCTAACCGCCATTCGACATTAAAGCTCATCATTGATTTAAATGATGTAATAAATATCCAAATCATACTATTTTTTCAAGATATCTTTCAATTATACCTTTCAAGAAATGCAATAAAAAATCGTCTTATGGAGTGAGGTACCTGTTCAATTGCTTTCACTCTTTCGCTCTTTTTCCACTATCACACCATACACTCGATCCTAAGGAGGACCTCTGGGGGTCATAAACTTTCTTCCGCTGCAGAAATGACAATGCATTACACAGTATACCTACCTACCTTGAAAGATAAAGAGAACCATAACAAAAGAGAATTGACCTTAAGATGAAGAAAAGGGCGATAAGGTAAGGAGATTTCAAATATTGGTCTTGCATAGATTGCAGCATTGAATTTTTTTTTTTTTGACTCAAGTGTAATTTATCACAATTATAAAAATTAAATAATGAAGCTTATGTATTCTGTTAATAAAATAATTCTGTTAATTTTCTATTGATGTGCAGAAATTTAATAATCAAGATAACCCCCCCCCACTCCCTTTATAAATAAAGGAAAAAAAGAGAGAAAGGAATCGTTGAGAAAGAGAGAAAGGAAAATTTAAAAATTTCGTTGAGGTCCTATTTGTAGACTCTTTAATGAAGTACGTTAGTACAAAACAAAAATGTATGAAGAATGAACAGAAAATATTACGTTATTGCGCCGTGTTCTTTATACAGAATTTTGCTATATGTTTAGAACCAACAAAATTACAAGAAATCTACCAAATACATAATTTTTACAAAATTTTAATAATTATATAATTATGTTCCTATAATTATATCCTATGGCATTTCTGTATTCTTCATTTCACTAGAAAAACCAATTATCCCTGAAAATAAAGATATGGAAAGGCGGAAATATGATCCAGATGACTAATTCGATAAGTAATTAAAAATTACGATTTCTATATGACTCTACAGCAACTTCTTTTAAATCTGGTTTTTAACAATTAAAACAATCGCTTTTTAGATCTAATTAATAACAATTTAAACTGATTTAGAAAATTAAGATAGACGGCATTATTACGAATGAAATGTTTCTACATATTGTAAGATAATACAGAGAATTCCAAGAAGCTAAAAGTACTTCGCTTCGAAAATAGACTATGCCTACCCAAATTATCTATTCCAAACGCTTAGTAATACACCATGATCATGCAATTCCATCCAACTTAAAAAAATATTACGACAGATAATTTTTCCCTTGTTTCTTTTTATTTTAAAATTTCGCCTCATTATTGTAGTTATATTTATCGTAGCTCTTTCAGAGTATTCAACTGAAGAAAATAACATTAGTGTTCTTAACAAATATGCAATACGTTAGGAAACAATAACATTAAAATAGCTTAATGAACAATCTTACAATTATGTAGTAATTTCTTTTTAACTTTAAGGTTACATCAACACTCAATTTAATTAAGGTCTGAAAACTCATTGTAAACCTCCTAATTATGTTAATTAGGAGCCTTCTGAATAAAGATATGGTTTTTAAGTTGTATTTAACAGTTTTTTTTATGCTCATTTGTCTCTGTTTTAGTATATATTTATCTAGGCTACTAAAAATAATACATTTGATGTTTGTCAGCACCTTTAATAGTATTTGAGCTAGTTTGTTGCTTCATTGTACTATCTCAACTTACATAATATGGTCTTGAAAAAATATTCCAAAATATCACGTTAAAATATTATTTTGATATAAGACTTTTAAAAAAACCCATTAAATATCCATAAGATAAATATTTAAAATAAAGTATTAAAAATCTATTTCAGTATTTTTAATTGATGATTGATACAGGTAACCATCAGATTTTGTTAGTAATATTTTAAAACTTACCTTTTTAGGCAACTATAAATCTAATCAACTTAATGAATCACATTTCTAATCTTTTGCAAAGGGATGTATATCTTAATGTTATAAACTGTTTGAATTTTTCGGTTGTGTACTCATACTGTATTTAATTCCTGATGTCTAATCAATTATTCAGGTAAAATATCATACATATGTTCAAATTACAGAAGCTAAAGTTAATTAAATGTAAAAACTTTCATTATAAAGTTTTCAGGTTTGGTCATCCAATTATAGGAATGCGGTACAAATGTTTACAACTTCTTTATGACATTCCATTTGAAGTTATTAACAAATTTATTTACTCATAAAATTCCGCTACATAGAAAAAAACGAACATTTTTTAATTCCCCAATAATCTTCCTGGAACTTAAAGTGATATTGATGCAATATATGAAATTAAACGTTTTTCTGATGTGTATTCATAATTTAAGTTCAAGTAACATTCTGCATTTTTGAAAGTTTCTAGATATATCCAAGTGATCCTGAAAAAGAATTTGCTCTTCTTCAAATGATAAAAGTCCTGTTCTCTTTTCTGAATCCTTTCAACAAATTGTTTAAAGATAAGCGTGTTGGAAGATTTTAAATGTTTTTTTTAAAAAGAATTTGACCGAAGGGCATCAAAAGGCCCCTTTGAAACGGAAGGCATTACAGATTATAATCCACAATAAATTGCCAGTCAATAACGGTCATTGTTATTTGTGAAAGGTTTTCATAAACTTATGAAATCCTATACATTTGTATTCAAATTTGAGGAATAGAATTTCTAGAAAATAAAGGTTATCGAATGCTTTTTGTTGAGCTTTGTCGCTTTTTAAAAAATGTTGCAAGTTTGATGCACTGGGGAACAGCTTGAAGAAATGAAATGAAAATCCACTATAAAACTCTATTTAACCAGTTCTTAAAGATATAAAAAATTTAATGTGTATAAATGTCATCATCTAAAGCTTGTTCAAAATGAAGTAACAATGTTACAATTTGTTTAATCAACTTTCACTACTAAAAACTATTTAGAACCCCTAATTTATGAAAACGAAAATTAGATTAAATTAGCGAAAAAAATTGCACCAAAATGACATAATTTTTATTAATTTTTTTTATAATTTAAAAAATATGTTTTCATGAAACTTTAAAAATATCAGCAAAAATTATATAGTTATAACTCTTCAAGAAAAAATATTATGCTGAGATAAAATACAAAAAATTATTGGCAATTCCTACAATGTGTATACAGCAATTTTAATATAATGCGTTTAAAAGAGTTCTTATGAAATATACTTGAAATTTTTAAAAATAGTTTAGTGTCTGTTTCACTCGAAATCATTATTTACCAAAAACTGCTTTTTAATTCTTATGTAAGCCTTTTAATAATTGTTTTCCATTCATATTTTATTCAGTATTTTTTTTGCTTAATTCTAATAACAATAAGATCGATTTACATATTTCATGAAACATGTATTAAAAATTTCAAAAATATAAAGTTATTAATGTATTGGAATGACTTGTAAAACTAAAATGCATTATTTAATAATTAGATATACCTGCGACTTTAAATGGAATTGCATGTGTGAATATATTTAGCTGAAAATTAGTATTACGATATTAGAATCTTTAATAGAAGATTGCAATTTAACTTGTATAAGTACTAAACCATCCCATAAGAATTAGTACTAAATTAGAATGGTTAGGGTTTCAATGAAGACCCATCGTGCAACAGGGTCTGGTGCACGTTAATTCCGCCAGGGCCAAGCGTCCTCCTGCTCTTAGAAGCACGGAGAGGGGTGGCAGCTGAGAAGTCATCCGACCGCGGTTCAAAATCACGTGGTCCGTCCCGAAATATCTCGTGTTGATGTAACATGCGATATTAATATAACTAAACTAAACCTGAAATTAGAAAACGTATGGAATAATAAATACAAAAAAAGACGATTAAAAACACTTTTGTACATAGATATTGTTTCTTTACCGTCATACAAAAAATAAAATCTTTAATGAGCCATAATCTTGAAATTAAGACTGTGGGAAAGTAATTTAGAACATTTAGTTTAAAGTTAAAACTTCAATTAAAATGAAATTAAGATTCTAGTTATATTTAGGTATAATGATTAAGTTAAAATTATCTACACCGTTTCAGAAATTTAATCATTGCAAATAACAGAATTGTTAGCCAGAAAGGGTATACGTTAGTGTTAAAGCAAGGTACACAGTGGATATTTGTGCAGCAGGCGTTCAAGGATAACAACAGCTTTCATAAAAAAAGTTTATTTCTTCATAAACATAAAGCTATCCACTTCAAACAATGAAAATAATGCTGAACTGTTAAAAATGGTGAATTTCATGAAAATCAGTTTACCATCTTAACCCAATAGTAACCAAAGCTCCATCAAGCAAAACCGGATTCAAGCTCACCCACCGCGAGCACTATTGGAGATATAGCCTAATACGAACACCTTTGATATACAATGATCCTCACCTCGACTTACCTTAAATACATTTAGTATTTGCATCTTTAGCGATGCCAACCGCGAGAGACATAACTTGGCAACGATCGGGTTCGAATAATGCATTTGAGATCATGGAGCGAGATTGGAAAAATACACAAAGACAC
Source organism: Argiope aurantia (assembly GCA_026543865.1). NCBI lineage: Eukaryota > Metazoa > Arthropoda > Arachnida > Araneae > Araneidae > Argiope > Argiope aurantia. The sequence continues at coordinate 511,105 of JAPMOR010118157.1, forward strand.
CGCAAAATTTAGACCCGAAAAATTTTATGTCCACCAAGTTGTTGTTGTTGTTTATAATGGCACTTGTCATGGACAAGCTCTCTGACGAAGTCAGCGATTTTAAGCCAAGGGAGCGTCTCTTGTTTCAGTAGCGCCAACTATGGCCAGGAGTACGTCTTAGCTACTCAAATTTATCAAATTCGCTTACACAAACCCTTTTTACATTCACACATCTCATAAATAGAACAGATGAAGAACAACCATACCCAAACCGGGACTCCAACCCAGGACGCCCAAACCAAGAGGAAGACGCGCTACCCCTATGCCAGGACGCCGGCATGTCCAACAAGTGATCTCCTTTTTCCAATCCCACACCATGGTCCCTTACAAATCATCATCAATATGAGATCGGTATTTATTACAAGTAAATACAGAACAACATTATGTCATTTTTATTATAACAGACAAAACAAATTTTATTGGCGAAAGAAAGTCTCCAACCTAAAAAGAAAAAAAAAATCTGCAAAATTTTAGCAACTTTTCCTTAACTATAAGTTTTGTTAGTATATCTGCCATATTAGCTTTGGTGTTAACGTATTGAATTTCAAATACCCTATCATTAATTAAATTTCTCAAAAAGTGACATGGAACGTCAATATGTTTGGAATTGAATTGGAAAAAATACCCTAGGACATCGCAAAACTTGGTCCCGAAAAATTTTATGTCCAGCAAGAATTATTCAAAATTAATCTTAAGCAAAAAAAGTTTAAGGTATGGTAATTTGTAATATTACTGAATCTAATATATGTTAAATATCTACATATGTTTGTGCGGTAGTAGCCATAGCGAGGAGAGATTGTGTTCTGTAGATTAAACATTGCAGTGTTAATTGAACTAAACGCAGTGTTTTTCATTGTTAAATCCCTAGATTTCCTTCGATGTTTGTTTTCACATCTAATAAGCCACATACCTAAAATCGGTTTTATCATGTTATATCCTTATTTTATATAATAGTATAATTATTTTATTGTTGTTGAGCAGTATAAATATTCTACGATGGAAATAATAATTTATATGGCATAGCGTAAAAGTTGTTTAGTATATTTCCTTTCAAAAACTAAAAACAGTATTACACCCATTTACACTTTCCAATGGATCATAGAAATAGTGATGTAAGCTGAGAAAGTGTAAATAATCAGAAAGCACTTATAATGAAAGATGCAAATTGAGAGAACCTACAAAAAGAACAGTAAACAACAGAAATGTAAGTACACTGTAATGCCTATTTTGTAATTCAAATAATTTTGTAATTGTGTTTGTATTGAATTATCGACTCTATTCAAATATAAGCTAGAATTATTTTGCCATCGCCGTCCACGATACAAACCCAATTGCAAAAAGAAGAACATTCCGTCATCGATGGGTGGTGTTTAGACCCCCAGTTTTGCGTGTACCCACTAGGGTGAGGGGAACCATGCCAGAAGTTTCTCATTCTCATTACTGAGCACACACCCCATCTGTAAAGTAATAACCTGTTTCGATAGTTTATATTTTAATTTAACGTTTCCAGGCCAGATAAAATTTAGAAAAGCGTTCTTCCCTATTGCAGCAATCTTTTGTAGAGGGAGAACTTTTTATTTATAATTTTAGAAATGAAAATGGTGAAGTATGTTTATAGACGGGTGAAGGAGGTTTAACATGATTATGGACGAATAGCGTACGTAAGTACTGGAATTTCCGTTTTAAATTCAGGGTATGAACAACTGCAGAATGAAGCAGATTTAAGATCTAATGGACGTGTTTTTCTTGTTTTCATTCTAGAAATGGTTTCTGGAATTGACATTTTATATTTTTCCAAATTTAATTGTGGATTTATTTTATGTGAAATATTGAGGAATTATGCAATTTTATATTTCGAACCAAATTTTAGGAATTGTGGGTCTGAAAGAATTATAAAGCAAAATATACGGAAATCCATTCATATTAGGGATGAAATTATGTTTTTCTTCAAAGAATGGAGTATTCTTCAACTGGGTATTTTATAAAGATTATTGTGAGAAAGTATTGATTACTTTGATATGCTTTTTTAAAGCTACATCATTTTTCTGGGCAATAATGACATGATTGAAAGAAAATTTGTAAGACGAAACTCAGAATAAAAATGAAAATTCGCTTTTTTAATCAAAAGTTTTTCAAAAAGTAAAGGTTAAAGTAAGTTATTTATATTTTCTGATAATTTAACCGATTACACATATTAATTGTTTTATCAAAACAATGCATTAACGATTCAAAATTCTAAGATAAATAATGTTTAGGCACTTTGAAGAAAGTAAGGAAGGAAGGAATATTCATGGAAATGGATATTTTTAAACATAGTGCTGCCAAAACAAAACTGAACGTAAATTATTTTTCAGTTGTGATCACGCTGTCTGACTGTTCAAAGAAAAACAAATGTGGAGTAATTCCTAATAGCCCGATTGAAAGTCACCAACTATTTACTGATGTTCGCTCATTTTCTAAAAATTGAACTGGAATCCCTTAGTTTATTTTTTTCCTTATGTTAAATTGAATGTTCGACAAAAATTGATCTGCATGACAGCACTGAGAGAGAATCTGTAACTGTGGAGTAGAAGGTATTAACTGATATCGGGGCATAGTAATAGCTTTTATTCTTACTTCTAGTTTCATTTGTGATCTTTTATCTTTATAAATATAATGAAAGCTGAAAAAATATTTTACAATAGACACTTCCTAATAAAAATCGACTGGGAGATATATGCTATCTCCCAGTCGACCCTTGTCCATCTCTTGTTAAACCACTGATCTGCAATCAAACTCCGATTTTCAAAATTGAGTTCAATTCAAAAATGGTTTCATAGCTGAATGCAGCTATCAAGATTATCCCTTTAAAAATGAGGCAAGACATATTTTTTGCAAAGACTTTTACGCTGCAAAATTTCTAAATCAAGTATTTAGACGCAATAACATTGTATATTCTTCTTGCAAATTTCATTTAACATCTAAAGTAATATTCATTTGCAATACTTAAAAATATTTTTCTTTCTTCCTTTTTTTGATATCGCGAAGGAACAGTAATTCCACTTTTTAGAACCAAAAAAAGAATTTTTATAATATGTATATATGAAAGACGTGATAAAAAATGTTTGAAATAATGAATTACGAAAATATTCATGATTCTTATTTTATGCTTTCTTTTCTATAGTAAATAAAAAACATCAATCTATTTATTTACAACCACATAGCGAATAAATATTTCATGACTTTCGTTCTGAGATATTAAAAAAATTCATTAATATAGATGCAACGTGTTTATTTAATTTTTTCTCGTGTTGAAGTTCCGCTTCGCGTCCTATGTGGATAAATTCAATGATGGATGTAAATTAAAAAAAAATGAAAATAATATGACTTGATAAAAGAAAATAACTAAACATTGTATTAGAAAAGAAGATGAAAAATATGGAAATATAAGATTATTATGAAGTTATCTCATATAAATTGGAAAATCAGAAAATTTCAAGAGAAATATGAAGATAGCAAAAATACCAATTTAACTTAAAAATAGTAGGCATATGTATAAAGGAAATTGTAAAACTCAATTATTTCTATAATTAATCTATTATATAGAGAGAGTATAGTTTCCTTTATTCAGCGAATCATGAAACATGGGCCTTGCTAAATGTTGTAGTATAACATTTTCATAATTAAATATATTTATATAAAAGTTTATGATTATGAATTATTGATAATGATATTGTAGTCATTTAAAGGCATCATGAATCTTCTGAGAAAATATGACGAAATGGAAATTATTATATCATCGAATATTACGGTATAAGTGAAACATTCTTTAATTCATGTTATTGTCATTGATTATTTTTATATTTCATATTTAATTGTATCTCAGTTAAAAATAGGAGAAAGGACTTGTAGACAAAGTCCATTAAATAAATAATCATAGTTCAGTGAAAGGCTTTCTAATGGCAAGCAAATCAATTCTCTATTTCATTCTCACAAGAAATATTCTTCGTAAACGTTAGAGTGATATAATATGTTAAAGTACGAAATGTTCTTTTCAGCAAAGTTACTATTATATCTTTCATAATAATTAATATTTTAATTGTTGTAAAATGTTAATATTTATTAATAATAATTATAGTATTTAAGATGGAAAATTCTTAAAAATTAAAAACAACATTTACTCAAAATAATAGGTATAATGAAAATGTAAAATATTTAGTGAATTTAAGTAGAAGTTTAATTTAAAATAATAAAAGATATAAAAAATAATTCAGTTTACATTACTACGATCACTAAAGGAAGTAATTTATGGAAAAGTTATTATAAATGATTTTCTTTATTATTTTTAACATTTGTTAGTAAATTTTACAATGTACTGATCATACTATCTAATACAAAGTTTCTCACCGTTTATGCATTATTTATTTCCTCACTGTGACTATAATATGTAGTAATTAATGATTTTGTATTTTGAATAACTATTTAATATTCTATTTATTTTGTAAATAAAATATAAAACCTTCCAATTAGAGCAAATTTTATAGTGCAAGTAATCTAAAACTCTAAAAAAACTGAAAAAGATTATCTTGCTCTTAACCACTTAACCGGTTTGCCCGAGCGTCATTCGTATATCCATTTATCTCATTTTCGCACTTTTAAATACAATTAAGCTGTTAATAATTGTTATTATGCTATCGAAAGTTACATAGAATAAAGAAATATCTCAAGTGTTCTATGTGAATTCTCAATTGTATCAAAATAACAAAACATCCTCAAAATTGAAGACTTCATCTAATTTCAAAGTAAAAGAAAATCAGTGAAGGGATTAAAATTAAGAAGAAATATAATTTGAAGCATAAAATGATGTAGAAATATTGCGCAACAACATAAATCAGTTTTTTTTGTATTAAAATTGATTTTGCAGCATCTGAATCTAACCTATTTGATCCATTAAAATTATCATTTGAGACATTGCCATTTATTGTCTTCGAACCAGAACCTCTTAAAACATTCATCTTCTACTCAGAATAAAAGTTAAACTATCCAAATCTCGTAAATTTTTTTTTTTCGTACTGAGATGTCGTTACATTAAACTCAGAGTTTCCGCTCAAAGAATACTTCAATAAATACTTCGTCAATGCTTATTTAGTATCGGAGGAAAGTTCTAGATCTGATGACACTTGGATGATGGGTGGGAGGATTGAGAAAAAGAAAGCCAACCTAAGAACTTCCTTGATACTAGAATATATTTCATTCCACAAATTGGTTTTCTTCACTCTATTTATGACAACACTCATTTCACAAAAAAAAAAAAAAAAAAACTTTCAGAATCCAGTACATATATTGAAATGCATAATTACTACTGGCAGCTGACAGTTCTCCATAATCTGAAAAATCTGAAGGTTAAAACATTATTACAAATATTTCATATTCGTTATAAATTTGTAGTCCATTCTGGCGGACTTTTAGACTTGATCAGTAGAATTGGGCATTTCGACTTATTTGGTTTGTGTGAATGTGTGGATATCCCTCATAAAATTATTTTTCTTTCATAAATACATAAAAATCTTTAAAAAAAAGAATACATTTTTATTCACGATTTTGTTTTGTTAGACTTTCATATTAAAGGAATTTACTTTTTCCTGTAAAATTTTAGATTATTTCAAATGATTATTTATATCCAGAGACTGGAAATAAAAATTCCGATACTTTTGCAAATTAACAAATTGGATGCCTTTATTGAGGAATCCGATCTTCAAAAATATACGCTTCTTTTTCTATCATGTTTCTACTTAAATTTCATTTACTTAAAGATGGAAAAAAGCTATTATGCTTTCTTTCTCCATTATAGGTCAATAATGGCTTATTGAGTATTTAATATAGTTTCCGATAAAATTTTTCATATACAAATATTAATAGTATTTATATTCTTTTGTTGTAGATTTTCGTTTATTGTTTCCTATATGCACTATGTTAAAACAGCTAAGGAACATCTTGTTAATCGACGATCAAATAAGAAAAAAAAATGTGCTAATATTGTTTATATGAAAAAAGCTAAATTACCTTTATTAAATATGTAAAAAATAAAATCACTCAAATTTTAAGAAATGGAACATCCTTGATTTTTAAATTAGAATCTTTCCATAATTGTTTTCATTCTTGAATGAGATATTTTGTTCTTAGGTTTTCGGAATCGGAATTATTTCAGGATTATGCCAAGGAAAAATCCCTTGCATAATTCGTAGAGAGGGTAGGCTTCAATATCACACATTAATGTTCAAAGGCGCTTTAACGTTTCCAATTTCAAAGCTCACAGACCCAGAGACCTAAGAATAATTTCGGAAAATAAAACTGATTCATAAGGAAATTTATTCTGTCGTTTCTTATGGGACTTGTCATAAACAAGCCAGCTGACGAAGTCAACGATTTTAAACCGAGCGAGGGTCTCGTGTTTCAATACTGCCATCTAGGGTCAAGAGTACGTCTTAGCTACTTATGCGCCACAGCCCTTTGTACAGTGGACCTCATTCACACACCTCACAGATGGAGTACAGGGAAGAGAACAACCATGCCCGAACCGGGACTCGAACCCGGAACGCCCAGATTACGGGGAAGATGCGATACCCCTAAGCCAGGTCCCCGGTGAAATTTGTTCTAAATCTCTTTACCGCTTTCTTCGTTTATTTTTTTTTTGTGTGTTGAGAGCAAAAACCTTTTCAACAATCATCATTCTTAAAAATAATTCCATTAAAATGTAAAACTAAAAATGTAATTTTAAAATTTTTTTATTAAATAGTTTCTATTTTTTGTATGAATTCTCATTTTAAAACAAAGATAAAATTTTTGGTTGAAAAATTAATGGAGAAATAAGAAAAACAAAACAAAAAAATCACATTGAAACATATTGTTTGTATAATTCAAGCATAATTAGGCTATGATATATGTTATGCTTTTTTTATATGAGAAATATGGCAATTTCATTTCTGCATTTTAATCGATGTTGTTTGATACTTATCAGAAAAATACAAATTTTCAAATATTTATATGCAATGCAAAAACATGCATAAATGTATTACTTTTCATTGCGACTTCAGAATACAAATCATTTTTTTTTCTTATTTCGGGTCAAGTAGGTCCGTTTAAATGGAGACAGATAAATAAAGCATCACCTCAGAGAGAGAGAGAGAGAGATTACATGAACAAATAATAAAAGAATATTGGAAAAAAATTCTGTTTAAAGGGAGAAACTAAAACACTAAATAAGCAATATCCAATGTCATTTCTACCACACTCGAAAGAAAATTTATATTCGACAGAAGGCAAGGAAGCGATAAAAAAGTGATCGGAAGACTTAACGACTTATTTTCTTGAAATGCCAAACTTGTTTAAGCAAGTATGTGCTGAGAACGTTAAAAGGAAATATTAAACAAATATGTAAGATTATAGAGAAAAGTAGCAATGTTTACAAAAAAAAAAAAAAATGTGTTTAAAATATGCTGAGAAGTTTTGTAGGGAAAAAAAGGTTAATATTTGTTTAAAGGAAATACTATATATATGTAATATATCTTCAAATGAAATTCATATATATAAAGTAGAAATAGTTGTACGCCAACACATAATTGAAACAAAGAAATATTCAAAATAAGTTTTGTCATCTGAGTGTTAAACAATAACAAAAGAGATGATAAGTGAATAAACTCTCAAAGTTTCTTTCTCTTCGAACATTTAAGGCGAAGTGAAAAAAAAAACTTTTGAAAGAAATATAATTATTTCATTCCTAATGTAGTCTTACAAGTTTTTCTAATTTTACATCTTTTCATCTCTTTTAACTTTATGACAGAAGTTTAGTAATTAAAAGGGTCTTAGATTTCCTTTCAGAGTTCCAAAATTAGATATAAAGAATGTCAAAGATACATAGTAAGTAAATTTGTTAATATTAAGTCCTTTAATAAGATGAAGAATTCAAGACTACAAAAAAAGATTTAAATTAAGACAAATGGATTAGTCTATTTTTAAAAGGAAATTTTATATATCCTTCTTTGTAATGGAGAAAATAATTAAATATTTAATCTCTCTCTTTTCCTTTACAGCCTGTTCAAGTAATATTAAAAAAATTAAAGAGGAATGAATGAATTCCATTTTTTTATTTTAACTATTTAATTATAAAGAGTAGTATCAGCATATACATTTGTAAGTGAATTTGAACTTATTTTAAAATATGAATTTTTTATGGTTAACATATCTTTTTAGCACGAATTTTCGCTTGAAGTAATGTTTGCCGTACAATATTCTTTCAATAAAAAGTTTATGGTAGATTAAAAGAAAAATATTTAATTTTATATGTATATAATAGCTACATAGAGTCTTTTAGAATGTGACTTGATAGTGATCAATCTCTTTCATGATATGTAAATCATTCAATTTTTTTATGATTTTATTTTGAAATTTCAATATGTTTTGTGTTGAGATCTAAATTATTTTGAATTTCTAATAATAAAGATTTATTAGATAATAAATAATATCAAAAATATCCCCATGCCGCTGTATTATGACAATTCTAATTAATGGTATCTAAAATGTGCTCACATATAATGGATAAATGCGCATTTTTTTAACAAAACAAATAAAAACACAAAAAATAACTGCAAGAAAATCCAGTTACCGCAATCAACCGTAGATAATAGTAAAGATATTGTACATCGCGTACAATAGAAATTAATACGAATATACATTCGCGAAGTGCTCGCTATCTCTCCAGTTAACAACCTCAATATTATTCAGCTCAGGAAATCCATTAATGGTATCTAAAATGTGCTCAACTATAATGGATAAATTCGCATTTTTTTTTAACAAAACAAATAAAAACACAAAAAATAACTGCAAGAAAATCCAGTTACCGCAATCAACCGTAGATAATAGTAAAGATATTGTACATCGCATACAATAGAACTTAATACGAACATACATTCGCGAAGTGCTCACTATCTTCCCAGTTAACAACCTCAATATTTTTCAGCTCAGGAAATCCAGGAGAATTTGCTTATTTATACGACGACTTCTCTTCATAGAGATTGAAATACTTTCCGAAGATACAAATGAAATAAAATGAGATATTTTGTTTAAAATAACTGGAAATAATAGATCAGATCTAAACAACGCAAATGGCATTAACTTTGTGGTAAATTATTTTCCTCATAACTGAATGGTATTGTGAACAAATTGCACCTCCATTCTCTGATACAAATTAACACTGGAATTTTAAACTTGTTTTACATTAATAGAGCCTTTCTCCTTAAAGCAGATAAATGAATAGCTGACTTATGACACTCTGCTTAGAATGTTTCTATAGAACCTCTTTGTATGACTTAAATCAGGAAGGATAAATGTGCTTATGGGTGTCTCGTCTATTGAAAAAAGAGAACTTACAAATCAAGATTGGTAACTACTTTATTCCTATACATTCTAGGAAAAAGTACTTTTAAATCATTTTTATCTTTTAATGACTTAATGCCATAGACAATTTCATGATAATCATAACTAATTTGTTTAAATCCATTGTAATTGTTTTCACCGCCTAAGAATAAATATGAATGTTCATCGCCATCACAATATTGAGGCTGCTACGGATTCTTAACAATCTCCTTTAGTCAAGGTACAGCATAATTCAGTTCAATTCAGGTTGGAAATGCGAACATGTGCCTTATGGCAGAAGAAGAAAAAGAGAATTTACAAAAAAATGAACGGATGACCCATATCCTTAGAAGATAGGTCGCATTATTGGGATGAAAGTAACACGACATTATAAGATTACTATTCTCATTAGGTGATTGCATATATTACTCAAACTATATAAACTATACTCAAATTAATACTAATAATTTACTCGAACGCATGCCGTAACTTTTTCATCTCCACCTCTTGATTGCCCCATTGAGTGAGATGTTTGCTATAATTATCTTCAATTTTAGAATCCATTTGAAAACTACTTATTCTTCAACGCCTTTTTTTTAAATAAATTTTACGAAATTTTTGCTTTTCATTATTAATTTAGGGATCATTTCACAGTATATTGCAATTTATATTTAATGGCTTCGTATCATTTATAGAACTTATGAATAATTATAATAAATATTCTTGGTTAGCAAACATTCTAAATCTATTCTTAGAAAGAGAAATTAAACGTTCCCCTTTTGCTTCTTAAATTTTTTTCCTTCTAAATTCTAGTTTATAAAAAGAAAGAAATATCGTTAAATATGCTTCGTAAAAATATGAGTTACTTCGCAATACCATTGTGACAAAGCAAATGCGAATAGAACACGAACAATTTATCATCATCATGCAATGTTGCATGCGTGATTATTTAATAAAAACAAAAATGAAGGTATGTCTTATTTTTGAACATGCATCTAATCTAGCAACATTTTATTAAGAAGAAAACTTGTAACTAAATTTGAAAATTTTAAAGTTAAAGGAAAACTTCAATATCAAATGTCAAATGAAAATTTAATAATATCAAAACATGAAGCTATTCACTTTAAAAGGTAACTTTCGATGTAAAAAAAAATTGAAAGAAAAGGCAAAAAAAAAAGAAAAAAGTTTGCTTTTCTAAACATGTTAAACATATCTCAAAGTCTTACTTTTACATATTTTCTTCCCATGCATTCATTATTAGCGAATTGTTTTGCTTCTAATGTTATAATGATTTTGAAAATCAAAATTATCGCAGCTAATAAGTTGAATTTTATTTAAAATTATAAAATTAAAGTAATGTAAAAAGGAAGTATCATCGAATTTTCATCCTGTAACGTTACTTTCGTCATTCTGCGTTAAATACATCAGAATACATTTTCAAAAATGGGAATTTGCCACATCAGAAAATCTTTTTAAAAACCTTCTTTAGAGTTTTATTTTTTTAAATTAAAAGAAGTTAATTGGAAGTTTATTCACGATAACATTCCAAACTACCATAGCTCAAAACTTGATTTTTACTCATCTTAACATTCAAAAAATTATGTTTTAAAAAATGTCATATTTTCCCTGATGAATTTTTTTTTAAACTAATTTTCAAAACATTTAGAAATGCGTTTAAAAAATATTTTTTAAAAACACAAAAATAATTAATAAGTACGAAACACATTGCGCATGCGTGAAAAAATTAATTTTCTTAGTTTTGGTATCACATTGATGGAGACTCAAATTAAATTATTACATTAACGCTCAAAACAAACTAAACGTAGAGAACAAGAAGTTTTCAGCACCTTTCTATACATATAAGAAGAAAAATCGACTAAATGAAGTAAAACAAATGAGTGTTTGTTGTTTGAGTAAATAATTGTTCTGATGATTTGAGAAATTTAAAATTTTACACGAATACTAAATTCAGCGAGTCATTTTTAATAAAATATTCTTGAGACACAGACATTTTAAATAAAAAAAAAGGTCCATTCTTATGCAATTAAAAGTGACCGAGCTATAAAAATTTGAATACCGTTGTTTTATTAAAAGGCACAGATTTAGATCATTCCAGACCTAACCAGTGCCTAGAATTTCCACAAGGTTCATTTTCCTGAAATAATGAAACTGTTCATTTTCCTAAAATAATGATATTCTTCATAACTTAATCAATTTGGTCGCAAAAAGTTTGAAGCTTTTGATTGTGATTTCATTTCTCCAAATGCCTAAGACCAAATTCACTCCTAGAATTTCTATTCTACTTTCATCCTAGTCGGAAAATGTGGTACTAAGTCATTCACGCACTATTGCTATCTGTGCTCCCTTATCTATTATTCCATTCACAATTACATATCGACATTTAATCTTAATGGGTTTTTAATCATTGATATGTTGGTGATCTTCTAATATTTTTGACACAGAGATCTTAATAGTTCAGACATTGGTTCTTCATCATTTGTATTGATATATATTTGAATTAAATTATTTCGGGTGTTAATATGGATATTTTTGACTTGATGGATATTCGACCAAAACTTTGAAGTGGCATCTACTTCTCCACAATTAAAAACAAGTCACCTTAAATTTGTTTACGCTGGGACGTATTGGGATGAGCGAGGATAGAACCTGGGACCTTGTGATTCGCAGCCGAGTAACAAGACCACAACGCAAAAGCAATTGCCAGTGTAACGTAGCTGTCAACTGGTTTATAAGCTTTCACCACAGCTTCTTCAATCCGATAGGATTAGTTCCGTTTCTGAGAGTGCTGGTGTGAAGAGAATGGTTTACTTTATAAGGTCTTTTCTTGAGGGGAACGATATCGGATGCATTGAATATATTTATTCTTTGAAAACTCTAAAATAAATTTCCATGAATCGCCTTGAATACTTTCATATTCGGCTAATTTGTTGGCTAAAGTAATTGGAGACACGTATTTTAATATCTTATCTAAAAAATGATGTCTTGCTTCATCAGGCACACACTTCGTCCTATAGTAACTAAATAGATCCTTTTCTCCAACAAATTCATTGATATATCGACCACTAATCCACCTTTGGAAGACATTTGTTATTTTCTGACAAAAAATGTGTCAGAGATATTTTATTCATCTTCTGATGAGTTGCAATTTTTTTTTCTGAAACTTACAGGAATCATTTCAAATTTCCTCCATTGAATGAAATTTGACAATATTTTTATTGGTGGTTATCTTAATTTTGGTCGATTTTGTAGAATCGTAAGCTTACCTGAAGTTTTTTCACGTACATTCAAATAAATTTCAAAAGCCAAAATTGCATTTAAGCGGCATTTGAACCGTTGAAGATTAACATGCAAAGACTGTTAGCGTTTTGATATGGTCTTTGTTAGATTTCATATTATTTTATTCTAAAGTTCAGAAAAGCGTGTTAGTGTTGTAACATTTCATGAAAAATTTCCGATATTCAAATTGGCATTAGGATATTTATCTTAATAAATGATTTAGTTAATTTTTTGCACGTCTTTAAGCAGGTGTTCATAATGTGTGCGAAAATTAAGGAATATTACATTGGGGATTTAAATCGATAATTTGAAAAAAATAAAAATGCAAAAAAGAATAAGAGCAATTCGTACATATATTTTAATGTGATCTGAGTTTTCACTACGTATGAAATTCAGAAAAATTATTTTTTTAGTCAGGGGAATTTCCAAACTTCTTTCCTTTTTATACTCATTTCTCGATTCTGTAGCTCAAAACTACAATGAAAATCATGAAATAAAATAATTCTTATTATATCCGAAATATTCCCAAGAAATATTTCGGATATAATTTATTTTTATCTTATTATTTTCAAAATTTTAAACCATTTCGAAATTTTGGGATGAAGGAAGAAATTTGTGGCCTTAAAATCTTTCTAGAGATTTACGAATTCTTAGAAACTCCGGATTGTAAAAGAATATTAGAGATAAGGACACAAACAAAAGAGTTCATTAGTTTATGCATAAGGTACTCTCATATATGGACTGCTTCATTAAATTTGTCCTTACAAAATGGAATTCGATATTTTGTAAAATGAAAAAAAAAATCAAGCCTTTATATTGAATTGGATAGACTATAAATGTAAAATTTCATGACCATTAAGAGGTTTTTTGATATTTTCAACCTCCTTTTCTTTCAAGCTGCCGCGTGACAAATCAATAAACTTTTATTCTATTGCAGATTATTTTAAGTTACAAATCGATAAATAAAATATCACATTCAGTGAAATAAAAAAATAATATAAAAAAAAGGACTTCACTTAAATAGACTTTTTCTGCTATTGTTTCCTACTTTTAATTAACTGATGTGCCTGCAATAATGAAGTTTTAACTTTCAATAATAAATAAATATACTACATCAGAGTATCTTAAGCATTATAAAAGAAAATATATATTCGATTGCAAACAAGAAAAAAAAACCCTTAATATTTTCTATATGAAGTCACTTGTTTAAGTTAAGTTTATTTTTAAAGGAATTTGATAAGCATACTAAGTAGAAACATGAGAGAGAAAATCAGCAATAATGAAAAGAACTGCCACACATTTCAGAAAAAGAGAAATATAATACTCAAACGAAAATTGATGGGGGAAAAAAGAGATTAATACTCACAAAAAATGTTATTTTTTTAACAAGCAAGAATAAAATTTATCCAAAGAATACACTTAAAAAGTAGAAGAAATTACATAGAGAACTTCGGAAGGAAGTAAAGTATCATTGTATTTAAAGTAATTGGTACCTTCATTGAAGAAAAAAGAACAAATTAATCAGATTAACTGTTGAACTTATGCCCTTAATAAAAAAAAGATAAAACTAGAAATTTTTTTGTCAGAAATTAAATTACATTAATTTTGAAATAGTACCACAATTTCTAATCTTGCATTTTTTCTCTCATTAACTGACATTAGAATATGTTCTATTTTAAGTAATGCGTTAATATTAATGACTACGTTAACGAAGGGCAAACGGCTACGTTACGCTGCAACGGAAGTAAAAAAAAATAACTTGCAAACAATACATGAAATTACAAATTAGAAAAAAAAAGTTACCTAAAAATTCCCGTTAAAAATACAGTAGTAACCTGTCCTTAAGGCACGAAAGAAAATTAATATTAGATAAATAACAAATAAAAAAAGGTTAGTTGCCCTTTCTTCTTTTTTTTTTCTCCTCCAAAGTATAGCCAAGTGCTAGAAAAGCTACTATAACATTCTCATGCTTGATGTGTGAATAGAGAAAAAGACCAGATAACACTAATGATGTATGGGGTATAACAGCATGGGATATTAAGAAACACATATCAAGCATGAGAATGTTACAGTAGCTTTTCTAGCACTTGAGCATGCTTAGGCAAGTAGCTTAAAATAACAAAAAAAAAAAAAGAGAGAGAGAGAGAGAGGAAAACGCAGCTAACATTTTTAATTTGTAATTGAACGAATGTTAATTTCTTGTAGTCCCTTATGGAGTATAATCCCATACATCCATTCAGTAAGGTGTAATATTGTAATTGTAAATGCGTCCTTCATGTAAGGTGGAATTGCTGTAGTAACAGAAAATGTGTTCAAATTTCATAAAAAAATTATTTTAACTTGTACGTTATTCATTTCTGATGTATATATGCAGCTCTATCATTCGTTAAAATTCCATGCAAGGGTAAGGAAGTTTTAACCTATCATCCTGTAGCATCTTTTTTATATCCGGAACCTGAAGTCACACTGTTTGTTTCTAATATAAGGATTATGACTTTTTTTTTTATTCAAACAGAACAAATCTAATACAGACTCGAAAAGATTTATATCTAGCAAACTCTTAATATTTTATACAACGCCCATCGCATCAACATAAATTCAGCAGCGATTTGAAACTATAAAAAATAACAAAAAAAAA
>JAPMOR010118157.1:529355-545112 GCA_026543865.1 Argiope aurantia
ATATATATATATATATATATATATATATATATATATATATATATATTAAGCACTATTTCTTACCATTATTAAGGCATCTGACTAAGTTGAAAACATCGCTTTATGATCTCTTGAATGAAAAACATTTTTTTGACTTTTTTTGTAAGTTCTTTTCTTTTTTCTAAACTCCTTACCACTTTTTCCCTAAATTTATTACAAAAATTTGCAGGGAATATTATATATAATTTGAAACAGAAATTCATCATAAAATGGCGAACATTTTGTGAAAAAAATTAAAATATAATATTTTTAGAATATAATGAATTTTTATAATGTGCCATACAATACAAAGTTAAAATATAATAATTATTTATATGGTACTTTTTCCTGTAATATTCTTGCAATTTCCAGCAAATATTTCCTTTTAACTTCTTTTTAGGTTTAAATTGTGATTGCATTCTTTTCGAATTTAAACTTAATTTTGAATACAGTTTTGCTTTTTGTAATGGCAAAATTTCGAATGGTCTTCTCTTAAAGACTTATAAAACATTTTTGACCTCCTAACAGAAATTTATATTATATTATATTATATTATATAATATTGTAATTAATATTTATATTGTTAGTAAATATATGAATTCGAAACCTTTTTAAAAATATCTTTTGAACTATTTTTCAAAAGTAAATAATTTAATAAATACATATTTATATAGATTAAACATAACATTCTTTGAAAAGGTAAAAATATTATTTAAAAAAATGCAAAATTTTAATTCATTATTTCATTTTCTAAAACTCTTGCTTTGGAAAATGTATTTTGTTGTTATATGTTCTCCATTCTATTTTCTTGTAATTAAATTCTTTTGTTTAGCTTCATCATATTAATACGCGGAGTACTTTCAAATTCGGAAACAAAAATTCATCAATTAGAATTATTTCATTTTCTTGTAGGAATGGCCTGAATAAGAAAAGTTCAAATTCCTTCTTTTGAAAATATAAAAACTAATATTTTTAAAGGAAAATTAATTTAGAATATTAATTGAAAGCAATAATCATGACAGAAAACATTTAAAGAAAAGAGTTCTTTAATATTTATTTATCACTCTTAACTAACGATAACTACAATATTAATCTATACTTATAATAAAGCTCAATGTGTGTGTGTGTGTTGGCGCTCTACAGGCCAGACCATTCAACCTACAGCTACCAAATTTGGCACATGTATACCTTGGAGGCCGGAAATGTGCACCTAGGGGTTATTTTTTCGAACTTTTAATTATAATTTTATTTATTTAAAAATTAAGCGAAATTTTGGCGTGTTTCTGCTATAACTTCCAAAAATTTACAGCACAAAAAAGATTTTTACATGAAGTTAAAAATCAAAAATTTATCTTTTAAATGATACCAATGTTTAAATCTTAAAATTAAATTTCTATTTTTAATGAATTTTTAAATAAATATTTTAACTATATTTTTCAACATTTTTTTCGTACAAAATAAAAATAAAATTTAAGCTGCAAGAACACATTTCTCATTCATGGGAAAAAATTAGCTTTTTTCAAAGTGTTGCCATCACCTTGATTAAAGCTCCAACTAAAAATAAATTAAATCTTTTTGAAAATGAAATCTGCAAAAATATAATTTTCGTCACCTGTCTGTAGAAAATGAAACAAATATGAAATATTATTTTTTCTAAAAAATAAATTCAAGAAAAATTATTTTATAATCTTTTACACTCTCTATATTAGTAATCCAATAAATCAATTTTATTTTAAGGCAAGTTTTGTTTAATTTGAACAGGATATCCATTCAAATCAGGGCCACACAGCTCATTTGTAAACCTTTAGTGAGACACAGATCTGCTAAAAGGGTATAAATGGAAAATGATTATATTTTATGTAACTTGATTCAATAAATGCTCTAATAAATAACGAATCTTTTATTTTACATAAAGCTTCTGTTGTGGAAATCACGATTAACAAAATGTTCTTGAAACACTAATATTTTAAATAAAAAGAGTTAATTTCCAATCAACTAAATCAATCACTTAAACTGACTGATTTATGAAAATTTGAATATCACTATTCAATAAAAAAAAGGATAATTTTAGATTTTCCATCGATCGTTTCAAAGAAAATACGCCAATCAACGCTCAGGTTTCTCAAGATTAATTGGCCTAAGATTATGAAAATGTTGAGTTTTTCTAAATTTTTAACATTCAAACCTTCATAAATAAGTCTTAGATGATCGTGGAAAATAGAAACATTCATTCATTTATTGAAAATTTGGTGTGTCCAGAATATTTCTCAGAATATGATACCTTACTGCATTAAATTTAGACTTCATATTTTTTGAAATATGTTTATAGGCCTCAACGAAATATTATTATTGATTTCATTTCAATCCTTTTGAAAGCAAAACTAAAAACTGAATTTTATGCTGAATCTGAGAAATTTTTGTTGAATTATTGTTTGAGATATTACATAAACTCTGAAAAATATTTTGTAGTTCACATAAGACTTAAATACCGAGCGATTCTGTTTGCAATACTCATATTCAATAATAATAATAATAAATAAATAACAATAAAAATAATAAATATGATAAAACGCTTGGTTTTATTAAAAAATATCTTTATATTAATTGCAATTTCATCATTTCCACTTTAAATTAAAGTTGTAGTTTTACCCGAAATGACAACTAATTAGCAAAATAAATATAGTAAATTGAACGGAACGATCTAAACAACAAGTATAAGTTTGATATGACTATAAAAATTTGAAGATTAAAAATGTTTTGTTTGAGAATCTATTAAGGGATCAGTTACTTAAAATATTTAATTGAAAATTGTAGCGAGCGGTAATACTGGTGAACTGGCTGGTCGCCAAAGGCGGCTGGTTAAGAATAAGGTAAAAAATGAATTTAAATCAAAAATAAATAATACAAACCATATTATTTCTAGTGATTAAAAATTTATAGAGTTCATTTTAACTGGAATAGTTTCTTCAAAAAATTAATAAAAACCGAAAGTTTAAAACAGAATTTTAATTACTTAAAATGATATTTACTTAAAATAGTATTTCATTAACAGATAATTATTATTTCATTTAAAGTGGATTATTTTTACTTTATTTGAAGAGAAACAGTAAAACTTTTCTGATAATAGGAACAGTCCTGTTTGATATAAATTAATGAAATTTTTCAAAATTTATTTATTAAGAGCCCTTTTAAAAATTTTAATTCAGTATATTTTATACTATTCATTAACAGTAATTTAAGCTAACTCAATGTCCAAGTAGTATATCATATCACATCCAATTCAATGAGAAATATAACATGATTATTTTCTTTTTTTTAGATTATGAATGTTTTTTAAAAGCCAAATAAATTGAATAAAATCTTTAGGAATGAAAGAAAATCTATTGTAATCTAATTTGTTATTTAGACTTATTATTTAATGATTTTATGTAGCACCTGTAGTTTTTCAATCGATTGATTGATTTGACTTCACTAGATCAAACATATGTAGTACATACTTATAATATAAAATACAGAAGATAAATTGATGTTTTAGTTCAAATCCATCTAAATCTTGATTTGTTCTATATAACTCTCTAGATAAATTCGAGTTCATAGATCATAGATCTGATTATTTAAGTCAAGAATTAGTAGTGATTAAATTAGTTGAAATTAAAAATTTCCACTACTTTCTATGCATTTATTATTCATGAGGAACTAAAATGAATAACAGTTCTTATTTATAACATGTTGAACTCTACCAATGGCGATGAACAAAGTGATATATTACTGTTCTTGTCTTAAAGATAAAGAGTTTGATGCAAGAAAGTCAAAATAATGTCATGCTAAATAAAGTATTAAAAGTTTTAATATAAATGTTAAATGTAAGAAAACACATTTAGGGAAGCAAAAATTACGATGGTTCTATGGTTCAATTGTCAAAAATTCTATGGTTCATTGTCGAAAGATAAAATGTTGAGGACATTATTTACGTTGTTCAGATATGTGGAAATGAAAGAGTCTTTGGAGAGATTATGAATATAGAAAAATTTAAGAAAATTATTTCATAAGAAAAAACATATTGAATCATTGTTATATTCAAAAGTAATATATCTATTGCAATAAATTTATTCTGAAAACACAGAAATTTTACATCTTTTCAGGATTTCCATGCTGAAGAAGCTCACTGAACATCACCGTTCAGTGTTTATTTCTTCTGATATTTTATTTTTCTTCCAAACTTAATAATTTTATTTAATTTACATTATATAGCAATTCTTTTTAAAAAGAAAAATATACTTCACTTTACTGTTCGTTCATTTATATTTAAGCGGAGAAAATACTTCTTTGAATATCATTAAAATATTTTATAACCTGATGAATGTTCAATGATGCATTTAACTGGATTTGTTTTTCACTTTTGGATTTTTTCCTTTCACTATACCTTGATACAGGGAATATGTATTCGGATTCCGTGTTATAAAACTTTTTTCCTGTAATCTATGAGGAGGTAAAAATACCTAAGCTGCCTTTACACTTACATTGTAGTTATCGAGATATCTTAGAGAAATTGCCAGGGCTTTTTTTGGCGTATAGAAGCCACAGCTACGTTATCAACATAGTTAACGAAATGTATCAGAGAAATTTTCAGGTTTTTTAGTGTATGTAAGCCACAGCTACACTACCAAAATATCCATCATGATATATTGGAGAAATTGCCAGGTTTTCTATGTGTATGGAAGATGCAATTTTTAAAGTCTTAACATTGTTGCACTCATAAGATCTAAATGAACAGAAACAACAGCTTATCTTCCTGAGTCGGTTTAGAAAACGTGTGATGCAAAAATTATCATAGTAAATGATTTGAATTATCTTTATGTATTTAAATTGGGTATTTTTACTCGACTCCTAATATTTTACGTACAATCTTTTATAAATAGTGCTATCTAAAAGAAAATGCATTATAATTTTTGCTCAAAGCCTGGCATGTCTAGATTTTATTTCTAGAAAGATTGTTGAAATGTTGAGATGGCCCTCTCTTTCTTTTTCTTATTTTCCTTTTTTTCAATGATTTGCTTTCTGAAAAGTACTGAAGTAACAATAATAAATAATACACGTAGCTTTACATGGGATTATAAAACGACTTCGGAAGTTGTATTAAATGCTGAATTATTTATTTTTTGTGTTAGATTGGGATGGAATGCTTGCACTAAGCTCCTTTAATCTCAAATGTTTTTTTTATATATAAGGATCCCGTTTCTTATATGAAAATGCCATTAAGTTAGAATTAAAATTTAAAAAAGCTAGAAATACCGACGTCAATAGCAACATACTTTTTCTAAATATATTTTTTACTAAGCAACTCAACATTTTACATCTTACGATAGAAACATCGATTTTTTTTGTTTCTAACAAAATAAAATATACTCTGTTAACGAAAACTCAACTACTCATATTGCAATTTACTTTTTTAATGATCCGAAACTCTTGCAAGCAGAATTAACTATTGGAACATGCTAATTCCAATGCTTCGAATTTGATTAACATTTATTTTTCTTCTTAAAAACTGGATGCATACCTTTTACATTTGTCTGAATTACCGATTTTGTAGATGAATTAGAAAGGAGCCAATTATTATTATGAAACTGCAGCACAATATTTATAAATAATGCAAACTAATTTCAATAAATTGTTTATATGCAAACCATCATAAATTTGCTACTTCGACTGGCCGGAAGGCACGCGGAAAAATTTGAAACTGAATAGCCGCAGCAGCAACACAGGCGATAATTGTGTTTGAGTCTTAAGAGCAATCACCACGGTACAACCCTTCCCTAAGGAAGTACATCCCGACATCAAAGAAAGGACCTCCACATTTTTTATGTACTCACCAGGGTGGCAAGAACCAACCTTCTCATCCTCCATTATAAGGTGCCCCCCCCCTTAGGAATATTTATTTGTTAAACCAAAAAAACGCCTGTTTATATATTTTATAGAATTTGATTAAAAGAATATTTATTTTCTCCATGCTGAGATAATAATATGATCTACAATTTTTTAAAGAGATGTTCTATTATTTAAAAATGATTATGTAAAATATTTAAAGTAACCTGCAGCAGATTTTAATACTTTTCTTCCTAAAATTACTTTTGGATAGATGCTATGACTTGCTAAACAGTGTCATAAAAGAAAGATATTATTCCAAGAGGCAGACAGTTTTTGCTTTATAGTTCACACAAATAAGAATGAAAATGCCGAAAGCAAATAAGTATCTTCAAATCATCCATCTGTATAACCACATGAGATTATATAATCCCCAGTATTCAATTGTTTTATTTTATGTGTCTTTATTGAAAAGTAGAATCAAAAGTAAATTATCATGAATCTTAAATTTACCGTTTTCAAGTTTCCGAATCTTCAATTGTAGTTTCTTTTTTTGGAAAAGTTTAAATTATATTGATATTTATTAAATATCTTACTTGAGTATACCTCAAAAATAAGACTTAATGTTTAAGCCATTTTTAATCCCACTTTCATAACACGATTGTGAATAATTGAAATTTTCCCATGAAGAATTTACATACTACAAAAATTGTATTTCCATTTTCATATGTGTTTAATATAAATCCATTAAAAATTCACGCTTCTTTTCCATTAGCACAAAATATAGTGTGATATCTCCAAGGTGTTCTTTTCATTTCTTTTACAATATATTGAAGATATCATTAGTATTTCGCTTTTCTTCTCTGTTTTCATTTCCTGAGATATTATACAATATTTCTACGGTATTCTTTGATATTTTGAATTCAAGAATATCTTGTAAAGCTATCACAATAATGTTTTTATGAGTTTTGTGCTAAATGGATAGGGGGACTACTTTTTTTTCATATGCCTTGTTGGTAATTTACAACCTGCACCATTGTATCATCTCATGTGTGATAAATAATTCTAACACTAATGACAAAATTCCAGCATAAGTACCAACACGACGTATTAAAACGTATTGCTGGTATTCATATGACTTAAACCAGGAAAAGCATTTTTCCCATTAAAATCCTTATTTTATAAAAATAATTTGAATACTTTTTGAAGCTTGAGGAATATTAGGAACTCTCTAGAGAAGTATAACTTCTATTGTGCATACACGGCTATAGGCATATATTTTTTAAAATTGGTTGGACAACTCAAATATTTTTCATGTAGATATATGCGAAAGACAAACTTAAACACATGATACTAATTAATAGATGTACAAAATGTAGCAGGCATGGTAAATATTCAACAATCCGACGAACTGAACATAGGAATAAAGACAATGAAAGGGATTTATTTGATGTACAAACAGTTATTTATTTTCAAAGGTTTTTACAGCGAAAGTACATTACTAAGAAACAAAGACTGTGAAAGTTTAAATTTAAGCAAATATATTCCTTATTTTTGATTTAAAAAATAATTAAATTTAAGACAATTGAAATAAAGTGATTTTTTTGTCGATGTGGTTTACA
Source organism: Argiope aurantia (assembly GCA_026543865.1). NCBI lineage: Eukaryota > Metazoa > Arthropoda > Arachnida > Araneae > Araneidae > Argiope > Argiope aurantia. The sequence goes on from JAPMOR010118157.1 coordinate 536,858, forward strand.
TTTGACACACAGAAATTATTTTTTAAAAGCATTTAACTAATTGGAAATAAAAGAGATTTTTGATGATATTTCATCGCATTACGGAGTTGATTAGAAAAATTCTGCCGGTTATTATTTTCCGAAATCTTTTTTTTTTGGTTGAAGAATTCGCATCTTTTTTTTAGTTGTTCAATCGCTTAGTATCATTAAAAGCTACTTTTCCATGCATTTTTTTCTTGAATTGCAAATGGGAAACGCATCAGGCATTTATTAGGAAATTTTCATTCGGATTCCCTGTAATGAAATAAAAGATAGGAATGCTATTAATACGTTTTTCCATTTCGAAAAAAAAATGTTAACATTATTTAATATATTAGTATCTATGTTTATTCACATTAATAAGTTAATAAATAGTTATATTTCTTTCTTTTTTCATCTATTCGTAAAATCATTATACTATGCAAGACATATAATACTATTATGGATTGTTCTGAATACTGAAAATAAAAACACCGAAAAATGGAAAGGATGAGAATTTGTATCATTGGGCTTTGGTATTAGAGACACATTTTGAACAATATCAAATTAAGCATATTATCTTGAACAAATTAAATTATTTAAAAATGTGTAACTAAAATTCAGTTTTAAAATTCATATTTCGGAATCCATTCTGAATCCCATTAAAAGACTGTCTCAAAAGCTCATTCACTTGGGGCTGGAACAATTACATACGTAGAATGAGAATTTGATAATTTAGTAAATTTTAATTTTTCTTTTTCAAATGATAATAATATATTGTTACGTATTTGCAATATTTTTTCCTTATGCTGTCGCTTTAATATAAAGATAGTTTTTCAGATAGTGATGACTGCTGAATGGATTGCGTGTCAATAATACGTTACTTTGCCAACAAATTTTCTGAATTTATCGAAAAATTGAAGGATCTCGAATTTTCGAGAATTATGGTGATAGCACCATTAGGAATCAATTTCCAACATTTGTTCTAAAACTTTTGATATACAGTGAGGGGAATATAAAGACTTCACTAAGAATTAGACCTCAACAAAGTATAAAACTTTTTTTATTTATTGAGGAATTATTGTTTACTTCTATAAATATTTATCTTTCACATGGTTTGCAAAGTTGTGTCTGCAAAATTCAAAAGGACAGTTATCAGAAAACGTTCAAAAAATAAATAGATCTAAGTCAAGAAATGACATTATTGTATTACTGCTTGACATTTAAAAATCAGAGTGTTCAAGGAGCATCTGTTGTGTAGAAAGAGAAAAGTTAAAGTTACAGATTTAAGAGATATAAATTTTTATTACTGAGCATGCTTAAGTAGAAGAATTGACTTCGAAACTTGTTAATTTTACTTAAAAATATTCTTAATATTAGTTTTTAAATGACAAATATTCTTGTCGTTTTGGAACTTCCTTTTACAATGCTTCACAATATACAAAGAAAGTGCATGAGCCTGGTATATATACTTTAAGACCAATATTAAGTTTTTTTATGTATGTATATTGATATGCTGTTCACTACCTGAGATAATGCGAGGAATTTATAATGATGTCCAGGAACTGAATACTTTCTTCTTTCTTTCGCCACAGAATATCCCCGAACTTGGAATCTCTAGGAACTGCATACTGAACTCTCAAATTGAATATACATAATCGAACTAAAATATATGTATTTCATAATGGAACTATATATTCAGTTTGTTCTGAGAATTCTCCAAAATTCTCCAAGCAGTATGGAGTCTGATGATTTTCAAAAAGATTTTACGATGACGAAAGAAATTATGACGAATCATTAAAAGATTGTTTCATTATCTTAAAAGTATTGCAGATAAATTATTTTTATGCTTCCAATTATTTTTCACTTTTCTAAGAAGTGAGTGCGCTGATTTTAAAATACACATTTGTTTTATTTGCTGATTCTAAAAATCTGTTTTATTTTTCTTTAAAAAAGATTTTATTGCATTTCATTCTTTTCTGGAAAAATTCTTAAATTCCTTTCTTCTTAAGTTATGTAATATTTTTCGAAGTAATTCGTGCAAAAATAAAAAATTAATTTGAAGTTATGATTTAATTTCCAGATATAATTTTCTCGATGCTTTCATTTAAATAAATACTAATTTTTCTTTATATTGAAGAAAAGACATATGTAATGAGTAAAATTAATCAACATTTAAAATCATTTAATTCTTGCAAGAGATTCAAGACCAGAAGAAATAAAACTTAAATTCTTGAAAGTCTGGTAAATTATAATAAAGAATAAGACTCAAAAATATAAAATTTATCAGAAAAAAAAATAATATGCATCATATTCACATTTTTATGATATACTCTTATTTTGGGAAAAGTGAAATTTGCTCCTGTCAAAAAAAAATCATACAATTTAAATCTGAAAAAATAATGAATTAAATAAATATATTTTTCAATATTGCTGCAATAAGTCATTAAAGAAAATCTTATTTTATTCTTCATATCTCAAAATTGGTTTCTTTATTCACTTCAGCAATGTGCATTGTTGTTCATGATTTCATTCATTTTTGTAATTGTACATGAAATGATTTCATTCATTTTTTGTAATTGCTGATTGAATGATTTTATTCATTTTGTTCAATTTCATTCATTTTTGTAACAAACACTTTCCGCTTTGGATTAATTTTGTGAATGTTATCTAAATGCTAATGCTTTTTTTTTTCCAAATTAGATCTTCAAGAATGAATGTTGGGTATAATTCGGATCGTAGAGACCGAATCTCCAAATTGGTTATCTGGGGCTCTAAACAGTTTGTTTAAATAGCATAAATGTTATTCTTTAAAGAAAAAATAAACATTTGCAATATAGATAATTTATCATTTGCTTCATTCAAAATTTATAAGCTCCCCTCCACTAAGTATCATAAAAAGATATTTCACGACAAAAAAATTAAATCTAGTAATTAAATCTTTGAAAAAAAAACTGCACATTCTTCCATATATTGCATACACATAATTTTTCTACATTTTTAACATTCATATCATGAATAATGCTTATAACAAATAAAAGGTAAAAAAAAAAAAAACTTACGAAATGCATCTTTTTAGTATATTTCTGTATAATTTTCAATAACAAAGAACAAAAATATTCAATGGTCATATATTCTTCAAAATATGAAACAAATGTTAACGTTGTTGACGTTTGACTTTAGTTATTGACCAAATCTACGTTATCAAGGAAAACGTATCAGGGAAACATATCATGAATCTAGGAAATCAGGCTATTTATATTTTAATTATCATGCGTTATCAAGGAACTCATTTTGTTATCATGATTTCGTTATCAAGGAAACTTATCAGGAATCTACGTAATCTATTGACGTTGACCAAAATACATATTTGACGGTTGACGTTAACGTTTAATTTATTAATTTGCAAGTGTTCCTATTTTACTTTTTAATTTTCAAAGAATCTCATTATTTTTAATTAATCTTCATTCATTGTTCAATTTGAAGCTTATGCATCTCTTTTATTTTGTCCTTTTACTCTGATAAAAAAATTAAAGTATCGGATAGAAAGTACTTAAAGTTAAAATAATTAAGGTCAGCAATATTTATTGTAAGGATTTTTTTTTTCTGAAATTGCTCGCATTATTCATATTTCTTTCAACTAAATTGTTACCGCTTAATGACAACAATTTTTTATGCATTAGAAAACTATTTTTTATGGCTTTTAAAAATTGCTTTATGCGGTATAATTGAGGATGAAGCTTTAAATTGCATAATTTATGTTCTTATTTTACATATCTTTGATGCTCCAACCGCAGAATAAATATTTTCTATGAAAAGAACAATTTCTTCTTTTTATTTTCTAAACCAGATCGTGTTTATTCTGTGACATACTAAAAATGAAAGTCATAAAATGGCCCAATTGAACAATGGTAATTCTTGGTATAATTAAAAATATGTTTGATGGAAATATGTAATTTAATATACTAAGAAAAAAATTAAAAGTCAAAAATAGATTATACGAAATTGAATGATAATTACTATTTTAATTCGCATTCATACCGGTAATTCTAATATTTGTGTATAATATTTATAGATTTCTTTTTAAAAAAAATAAATGAGCCTTTAAACATGAAATTGTATTTTTCATAAAAATAAGTTTATATGCCCTATTGTTATTTCGGTTTTTAAATGTGTAGTTTTAATATTAATTATGCCTCTCTTAATCATTAGTATTTAAATTATCTGAAACGCTAATAGCAGTTAAATCAAGAATTAAAGAAATATATTTATAGGTCTAACTTAAAAATTTCGAATCTAATACGATATACACGCTCATAAAAATTGATTTTCTAGATTTAATCAAACAAAATTAGCTGGTTTCTATGCATTGTTGCTGGTATATTTGAAATACGTGTCATATTTATATAAATATAACTAACAAGCAAATAAGGAAAATATTTAAAATTCTGGAAGGAAGCGTTGATACTTATTGGTTTGCATTTGTATTTCAAATTTTATGATCACAATATTTATCTATTAATAATAAAGGTGAATGTATGTATCTCTGTGTCTGTTGGCCCATTACAGATCAATTTGTCACACAGAGCTTTCGAATATTAGAAAAATAAACTTCAAAGGGGGGGATGTGAAGCCAAGTGAGGTTTTTACAGTTTTAATTATTTAAATAATTAACGAAATTTAGATATTTTTCTAGATAATTTTCAAAAACTTTACAATACAAAAGGAAATTTTAAATTATTCTAAATTTAAAATTTATTTTTTTCAAAAGTACTAATAATAAAAACATCGATATTTTTTTTCAATTTTAATCTATTTTTCACACATATTTTATTGTTGAAGTGAAACTTCTTTCTTTTGCATTGGTGCAGCATTGCATTATCCTGTCTTTTTTAGATTGTTGATTACTAAGATATGATAATTCAGGTTTTTTTTTTCCGTTTTGAATAGATTCTAATATAAGAGAGGCCTTTAATAAAATATTGAACATTTTTATATTTCGAACCAAGATTTTACTTTAGATTCAAATAATCGTGAAATGGTTTCAATTCCACTCATTTTTAAATACTGCTGTTCTTGCATCTGGTAAAGCTAGGAGTATAAAACAAGACTTAAGTAAGGAATTAAGTAGATGCATAGTACAATGGAAGGGACGGTTCAAGATTTTTAAAATAATATATATTTCTATGTCAATTAAAATTTGAATACATTTTGAAGAAGAAGCTATTGAGACATAATTATGAAAATATTTAATTGAAATTGACTGATTGCTAACTGATATTTCTAACTGATATTGCAACTGATTGCTAAGCTAATATTTCATAAATCAAAAATTCTTTTTTGTATCTTAAAAGTAAATGACTCTAAGGAAGCAAATGTATTAAAAAAACTAATTATAATTTTCATAATAACTGTAGTGTGTCAAATCTGATATGTACTGTTCTAATACTGTTTCTCGTCGTTCTTTCCAACAAATAATATATTAACCAATGAATTGCATTGCTTAAATAAATTCTTCGAACTCTAATATTTGGATACGTTTTATTATGCATCAGCTAAAGAATGACAACTACTTTATTTCAACAATAATATTTAATTTGATGATAAATATCACCTATATGAGATGAGAAGTAAAACAATGTGCACGCTTTTTAATCAATTACTCATTAAATTATTTTTGTGATTCTTCCCAAGCAAAGCAATTATGTTCGCTGAGAGCTGGTAATAAGTCTCAACTTAGAGATAAGTTGATTGAAAGTCTATGAAATATCATAAAGAATTTCTATATGCAGATCTGGCATATTATGTTTCTATTGAGGCTGAAATGTTCCCAATTAACATTAGAATGGGTTCAGTTTAATTGCATTAGAGTCCCGTTTTAAAGCAACACAAGGGCCATTTTGAGACGGAACTTGTAATATTGTACCATGGTCAGAGGACGAGAATAACATCTGAGCTGGACCTCCTCTCCAAGTTTCCTCACCTCACTGCAGTGGAAGCACATATGGTCCCAACTGATTTAACGCACATCAGACCCGCTTACACAACGGTTCTTCAGTGGAATCGGAATTTGAAACACTCCAAGACCTTACACTCCAACACTCCAAGATGCCTAATTGTCATCTTCGTTTTCATAAATTGATTAAAAATAATCATTTTATGTCTAAGGCATGTTTTAAACTGCTCTGAAATTATATAAAAATGGAGCAATAATTTAAAAAATATGAAATATTATCATTGACCAAAATACGTATTCATTAACTTTTTTTAATCCTAAACCACGAAAACTATTTACAAATACGATTTTTTAATTCTTCATAATAAGAAAATATGCTAAATATAGCATGATGTTTACATATTTACCATTCATTTCTTTTCGTGTTTATGTAGCGATATTAGTACTCTAGAGACATTCTAGCTTATTGAACAGGAATATTTTTTTATAAATCAACTAAATCTGCCTTAATACATAATAAATTTAATTAATCTTAAAATACTAGTAAAATAAGACTAATATAAAGTTCATTGATAACATTAAAATCAGAAATTATAAACATGATGTTAGCCAGAAACACGTTCCCTGTAGAAATGACATATATTACTTTATGCACGAGCTATTATACTCCAAATGTGTTTGAAATTTGTTCTAATTAAAATTACTAATTATCATTTTGCTTTAAAAAGTGAATAGTTCGGGCAAGATAAAGAATCTCTCAGTTTTCGTAAATCACACTGCTATTTGTCGTTTTCAAAATTGAAACACCAATATGTGTAATTTAATAAGTCAACACTAGAGAATTAAAAAAAATATTTAAAACATAAATTCACATTAATGGGTTACTCTCATCACCATAGTGAAAATAGACTTTACGAGTTATATATTAAAGTCCTAAAATCCGTGTAATTTTGAATTTACACAAAAATAAATTACCTCATTACTTCACTTAATATTCCCAAAAGAAGAAGGTGAATTCAGTATTTTGATAGAATAAGTCAGATAACATTGCTTAATATTTTCTCTACTGCTTATAATACAATTATTTTCTTCCTATCACAAAAATTGATTTGCAATTTTTTTTTACAATTATTTGCTAAAAAATAATCACGAATACTAAAGTCAACGGAATATAGTTGTGTTTGATATATCGTGATATTTTGTTGGCTTACATGTGTTTAAAAGTGTAAGGATACACAACTTAAATATAAGATTTTTTATTGAAGTTTACGAATCAGCATGCATGTTCAAATAATCAAATATCTTGCATTGCCTTCGTAGATGTGACAATATATGTAAACTCAAAAAGTTAGTATGATGTTAACCATTATGAAAGAAATGTAGTACATATTTATTAATAAAAACATATTATAAAAATATAAATACCTGATAGAAAAAATAACTATAAATTAAATAATGATAATTGTTTAATTTCTTTAAGAATAATTTTTAACTGTTACTTCTCTTTAAAATCAAAATTACCATTTGAATATTTGTATAAAATCTAGTTACCTCGGAACTTCTTGCTTACTTTTTAATTTTCAACGTGTTTAAATGTTAAATTAAACTAATCACTGAAAGTAAAGAAAATAATAATTAATAAAAAGAATTGTAAAATAAATAAATAAATATTAAAAAATGCATTCAAGAATTTTATACAAATGAAAAATTATTGAGATACATGAAAAAAAAAAAACTTTCGAAATGCTGCCAATATTCAGTTGGTGGGAAATTTTTAGTATGCGCATTCTTATTATAATTTTTGCTCCTTTTTCGTCGAAAATATTGAAGTACCATGTTTCTGAGTGTATATATATTGATCATCAAGGATAATTACTCGAACAATAAAAGCCCGATTACGGCTACAATGAAATTTGGGACTATGTACAAGTTGAAGACATCTGTCCAAGTGTCACAACAATCAAACATGTGTTTGAAAAGTTTTGATAATGTCAAAAAATAGAACTGAAACACTTGGAAACTGAAAATTCCTGTTTGGCGATCGAAAAGTTTTTCCATTCCAAATGGGAAACTTTTTGGTGTCTGGTGTCAAGTCATGGAATAAATGGTATTCATTTATGACTTTCTTTCGCCACAGAATATCCCCGAACTTGGAATCTCTAGGATTCCCTGTCGGTTGAAAGGATATACGTGGGAATATTTATTAAGATAAAAGAAATACACATAAAAAGACATAAAATATCAAAATACACATGAAAAGTCATAAAATATCAAAATACACATGAAAAGTCATAAAATATCA
>JAPMOR010118157.1:550739-587898 GCA_026543865.1 Argiope aurantia
TCAATTGTGTATTCTGAATAATCTAGGATATAAAATGAGGATATATAAAATGAGGATAATATTTTTTTTATAAAAATGAGTGGAAGGGAAAGAGATAAAGGGATATACCCCTCCTTTTTTTGGAGAGATTTAAGACACGGAAGCTCAGATGTGGTGTTACAATTTTTGCAGGGTCCTACAAATGTCTTGAAGCATTCAAAAATTTGATCAAAGGAATGAGTTTATGCTAAATTGTTCATGTCGCCGAACATTTGTGAATGGTTTTCTCATGTGTTGGCTAACCACTCAGACTTTTTTTTAAAAATTTATATCCTGGCCTCCGTTTCGCAATTAGAACTTTTTGGGGAAAATAATATTTTTTTAGGACTTTAAAATGCTAATAATTTAAACTTTTAGCATGGATGACTTGCATGGGCAGGTATGATTTTTGGAGGTGGGTACCAGTCAGAAGGAGAGAAGTAGGGGTATTGGAGGAAACAGACATAACCTGTCCGTAAATTAATTTGGGTAACCCAGACTTAAGGCGTACAGGAAAATTTTGAGAATGTAACAAGTTCGAGCTACTGGAATATTACTTGTAATGGTGTATAAGAGAATATTAAAGATTATGATAGGAGATTGTTATTGGTTAATAAAAATAACCCTTTGATTAAGTAACTTGGACTTAAAATATTTTTGATATATTGAAAATGCGTCGAGGGAAAACAATAAAATAAAAGTGACGCGCTTATTATTTGAAAAGAGGGTTTCAAAAGAGAAGGCAAGAGTATTGATGTGTTTACAGCCTCGAAAAAATTTCTATGAGTAAACTTTACAATATATAAAACGAAGACTGCAACCTGCTTGAACAGGCGTGTTTCAGGTAAACCGAATTAAGTATCCAAAGGGTTAAACCGACACTCGCATAAGGAGTAGGGGAAAGGAAAGTTACTGCCTGCTTCGCCATCTCATGGATCCGAAAGTTAAGCAAAGAATAACAATGAAAACAAAGGGGAGAGAAGGAAACCAAACTTTACCCTCTGACTCCCAATGCGGCCGAGAAGGCTGTAAATTCAGACATCCACAGAACGGTCGAAGGGCCGAAATGCCACCTTTTAATTTTCCCCCCTTTTCTCAGCAGGGTCGTAAAACGGTGCGGGGTTATTTTGTCTTTGTAACAGTGGTTTCTTCCGCTCCCGCTGTCAGTGTTGATTGGTGTCTTCAGAAAGTGTTTGAGGGCAGATGTTTAATTTACAGTATGCTTTCTGCTAGCCAGCCACTAAAATATCTTGCTAAAATGCCGGGTAATCGGAAAGTCTTAACTCAAAAAGAAATTAATAAATAATCTATGAAGATTCAGATAAATCGGATTTGATATAAGTGATGAGGAAGATGCTGGATTTGACACTTCAAACTCTTTTCAAGAAGAAAATATTTCTACTTCGTTAGAAAATGATTCTGTTAACGAAGATGATATTGAAGTTTCCGAAGATAGATAAATCGGGATAGATTATTGAATGGATATCAAATTTAATAGTAAATAAGATTATTTCCATTACGAAATTTGACCAACTTTCAAGCCCAATCCATAATTTAAAAAACATCGGAAAGTATGTAAAAATAATAAATTAAAAAAAAATGAATTAAAATGCGTATTGTTTCAGAAAACTATATTTGAAATTGTATTAATTATTTTTCAAAGCTCAATCTCCCTCATACCAGCTCTTGAAATAGTTTTAATTATAAAATAAAAAAAATAAATATTTCTTCCTTGAAGAATTCTGCAAATCGTTTGAAAATTGGCTGGTATTATATATTTTGTGCATTGCTTAAATCCTAGAACATAATTTTAAAAAATGCTAGCAAATGTTCTTTTTGGTTAGAAATTCGGAGTTTGATTGCTGTATTCATAAAATCGGACATTTTTTCGTAGTATGCATATTTTAGCATTTAACAGCTATTGTGGGTATGCAGATTAATTTTGAAGGGAAAGGAGAGGTTTTGATTTGGATAATTTTGGCAGTATAAATGCAAAACATTAATGGGAATATAACAACCAGAAAAGTAATATTTTTTCCATAAAATAACATTTGACCTGTGTTTCTATTCTGTCTTTTTAAATTAATAAATTTTAGTAAATATTGAAAATTTACATTGTTAATGAAGTTATTTCTTAGATATGAATCTACATATATCTTAATCAGTTCTCAACATTAGAACAATATTCTCTTTATATTCTAATAAATAAATGCAAGCGATTGCTTTGGGATTTAATTAATACATAATTAAAATTTATAAGAATTTTTAAGTACTCACAATAAGTTATTTATATCAATAACTCTTAAAATGAAAAGAAAAAGAGAGAGAGAGAGAGAACTTCTGAATGATTAAATTTTCCGATGCAGCAATGGTTTTAATGAACATGCAAATATACTATTTCATTGCTATATTTCAACATTAAATGAGCCTTTCCGTAATTAATAAATTATAATCAAACACAGTGGTAAAAAAAAAAGCGGAACGTCTGGAAAATCTTTAGGTGAAACTATAAAGTGTTATTAAATTTTATATACAACCCCTTATTCTTCACCAGTAATTTGACTACAGGAGTAGGGCGATACGAGTACTCTCCCCACTCTGCAAATAAACTCTTGACCGCAAGAAGGGGGAAGAAAATGCTCGTCATCTATGGGTTATATTTCGGCCGTTTGCATTTTAAAAGAACTGCATTTCAAAGAGCAAAAAAATTCAAAGGGTTAAGTACTAAGAACAACTAAGTTAAAAGAGTAAAACACTTAAGACATGGTGATAGTATAATAGTTAAAATATATTTACAATGATAAATGATAGTGTGCGACTGCTTTGTTTACATACGAGGGAGACGGGAATGGGGAAAAAGTTAGCCGATGGTTGCTTGAGAAACAACTTTTCAAAAAATGATATAAAATTAACAAAATTCATAAGGGTAATGATATGGATATGATTTTATTTGTAATCGTACAGAGTTTGATTCGTCTTTTAGATTTTTTCAAAAGTCTTAATAGTTTTTTAGTTATAACTGTAGAAAGTGAAACTTAGAGGAAATTCACAAAATACGATGTATTTTTTCTCGAGAGTCTTTCAGAAAAAAAAAAAAAAAATGTTGTGGTAGAGTTACTAAGCATAAGTGCACATAACACATACCAAAATACTCTTGAATGCTCCCTCTATGCGTGTATTAAAGATAATAAAAAAAAATTAGTAAGGACAATGAGGGGAGAAATATTGAAGGGTAGAAAGGGGACTGTGCATTTGCATTTGCATATTGGCAGTATTAAAAAGAATATTAAAAATTACCGAGTAATCGTATAGAAAAAAACATTGTACATCAATATACATAATTTAGCACACAATTGACCAGCAGTATTAGGAGCCACTTACACCGGCCGTTCTATATTTTTCTTAGCCTGACATCATCAAGGTAGGCATTTCATGGGATTGATGAATAGAATGACACAAGTAATCCAATAGGAAATGTTCAGGAAACAACAAACTTGCACTATACACTGTAGAGAGCACTTTTGCAAGTAATATTTTATGGAACACTTGCACTTGTGAAGAAGCGTTCGTTAAAAATAAAGCAAAGAAGTCGCAGACGCATAAAGAAGTTACGCCTACTTACGGAGCTCGCGAATGTACGTCCTTCCTCTCGGACAGTTGATCTCGGACTCCATTCATTTGACTGTGAGTACTGAATGTTATATCGAAATTAAAAATAAAGGACTTGGGAATTTAAAATCTCGATTTGGCGATCGAAAAGTTTCATCAAACCAAACGGGTAACTTTTTGGAGTCCAATGTCAAGTCGTGGAATAAATGATATGGTATTAATTTATGACTGTCAGTACTGAATATTATGTCAAAATTAAAAGAATAAAAGTAGAATTGCCTCACTTTGGAATTGGAAATCCGATTTAGCGATCGAAAAGCCTCACACCCATCCAAAAGGATAACTTTTTGGTGGCCAGTGTCGAGTCACGGAGTGAATGTTTGTGTATTCGTTTATGACTGTGTGTACTAAATGTTATAACAACATTTTTAAAAACTTGGCGTTCCTATGGTACAGAATGATTCGGATTTCCAAAAGATTTAGTTCATGAAAGATGAAACACGGCTACATCAGATAGACGGAATGTTTTTGAAGTACTGGAAGAGTACTTTGAAGAAGAGCATTCTGGCTCTGAGATACCCAGGGTCACCACATGGAAAGGAATCACTTGGTTGCCATTATTATCCTGATCTCATTACTCATTTTTGTAGGACAGTATTAAAAGTAATGAATCCAAATATCGGTATTTAAATCTTCACACCAATGTGAATTTGAAATCGAATGTAGATTATTATAAACAGTACAGTGGAAATTTGCTTACGTCTTTTAACTATAAATAATAAATTTTTCTCGTAAATGTCTTTCTAATTAAAAATATATCTGAACGCAGGAAAAACATATTGGAAGAATATAGGATGAGCAGAAGATCACAAAAAGAATTAAAAAGAGTATTTTGTCTTTGAAAATAGAGTATCCAAGTTAAGATACAGTTTCCAAAATCAGACTGCCTCAGTAACAAATTGCATATGCATTGTTTTATTATTCTAAATTTTCTAAGAAAAAATGCTACAACATGCCTTCACGGATAAACTAAAGTAATAATAAAAAGGAAAAAATGGCTTGTTTTAGAAATGATTAGCTGTGGCCTTATTTCATCGTCTCATGCATTATTAAATGAATGTCATATTTGTGAAACCACAAATTCAAAAATATAATCTGGGACATAAATGCTCGTGAAACCAACATTCTTAATGAAACCTCGTCCAAATGTGATAAACCAAGAAACAAATTGCAGTTTTGGCAATTATCCCATAATCCTTATTGGATTGTGGGATAATTGCCAATTAGTTTAGATGAATGAAGATCTGTGGTAATTTAGAATCCGACTGTGCTAATTATTGTTTTTACTTTAATTCATTCGTTAATATAAAGCTGCTTTAAATCTAGTGAATTAATTATGCTATTAGTCTGATAAATGTAATCTGCTGAAATCAAACTTAATATAAGTGATTGAGCAATTACTATGAGTGATTACTTTGTGTAAAAATTACTATGAATGATTCTTAATCTCTCTCAGAAAGAATGGCAATAGTGCTTTAACAATGTAAAACTTTAAATAAAGTTCTGTTAACATTATTTTTATTTTCAAAATATTTTTTTTTTGAGAAATAAAAATAATTTTCTCAAAATCTTATTTGTACAAAACATTCTGTGTAATTACAAATTCAACTAGTGTAACATTAAACTCACATTAGAAAATATCAACTTTTATTGTAGCACTTAGAAAAAAAAACTGACTGAATAAAATACAAGAAATACAAGAAAATTATATATTACGAATTCATTTTTTTGGTTTAACATAAAATTTGCATAAAAAATTATGAAATTTCCGTTGTTGAAGAGTAAATTTATAGAATAATGAGTTCACATAAAATATTACCATTTTGAAATGGATAGTAATTTAGATATCTGACACATAAGTCGAAATACTATAATTTCATAATCTTTAAGCCCATGCATCTGAAATGCTTTGTTTTTCATATTTTTAAACTCAAAGAGTAAGTCATTTATGGAGATGCTTTCCAAAATGATACAAAAAAAAAAAATTCAAAATTCATAAACATATGCACCAATGAATTTGGTAGGCTAAATATATATACACATTTTAGTTGATTGAATACAACAATGCAATTTTGAGAATGGAAATTAAGAAATACCAGCTAAGGCGTAAAAGAAAACACTAATAATAAATCATTTGTTACTATTATATATATATATATATATATATATATAATATTACATACAGGCAATTTTTTTTCTTTCTAACTTTTAAAATTATTTCCAGTACTCTGTTCTAGAATTTTTTAATAGCGAACCAATAAGCAAACATTAAAGTGAGAAGGGGAGAAAAATGAGCTGTGAAAGTGTAAAATTTTTTATTGTGTTCTTGAATCTTGTTTTAATATAAAATTATTTATTTGGAATTACTTTCGCGTATATTTCATTTTTATCTCCCGCGTGCGAAAAAGAGAACATATTGTAATCAACAAACATTTCAAAAATTAGAATTTGATGAAAATGCACATTTTAGACCTCACATACCAAATACCAAAGCCTCAATACCAAAAACACATTTTTGGGATTATTTCTCTTTGCCTCTGAGCTCAATAAGGAAAAAACAAATTAAACAAGGAGATATAAATTCAGTAAATGGTTCTGATACCATGTTTTCAAAATTCTGTAAATTTTTAAATGAAAGTAATTCATAGAAAGTTTATCTTTCTAACTGTTTAAATGTATGAGAACACAATAATAACACATTGCAAGATGGCAAGCAAGATGGATACAACTTTGGTATACAATTTTATCATCTACAAAACAACTTTTTTTCAAGTTTCGAACCAAATCCTCACAGATTTGACCGTCTGTTTGCATATGCTTTCGCAAGCATGTTAATGCGATAACCCAAAAACAACATATCAACTTAGGTACATGAAGTTTGCTATATATTTTAGGATTTAAACATTAGATTTTTCTCTTTCTACTTAAGTGTTGATTGTCTTTCTATCTATGCCTTCTCATGTATAAACACGAGTCAATTAAAATGTTAATAAATTACTAAACCGAAAATTCATAAATAGTCCAGTTACTAAATTGTAGTTTTGTGTTAATTTTTTGTATCATTAAGTCGAAAAAAAAAAAAAAGGAATTCGAAACTAATCCTCGATTTTCTTCTCTATGAGCGAGAATTTGAAAATAAAAATCTGAGAATTCATGGAGTTTACAGCTTTGTTGAGAGTCTACAATTTTATGGAGAAATAACTTATTTATTAAAGAATATGATAGAAAGTCTTAAGAAATATACTTTTTTTTTATCTTGCAGTGTTCTGGAGTTGTAAAAAAATATTTAAAATAAGTTACTCTAAACGAAAAGGAATATTCAAAAGGTCTAAATAATTTTTGAGCAACCTTCTACTAAAAAATGAAAACAGAACTTCGACTGAATTTAAAGTTTTGATTTTCTATCTCATTCAAAACGAATTTGTAACGGTAGAAGAAAACCTTATCTGAATTCTGAATTCCAGTTTTGGTATGTTTGCTTATGCCGAAGTTCATTAAAGTGTCGGAGAAGTTTTAACTATTACAAATATAACGTTTTTTTTTCTCAGATTTTCAGGAAAATTCAAGGTTTGTTAGAATATATTTGCTTTGCTCTAAAATTACATAAAATATTATCTAAAAAAAACAAACTTTATTTTACTCTATAAAGAGAGAAATTCAGATGAATTTTCCTTGTTATTCAATTAATATTTATTTTTATAGAAAACAAGAATGTTACTTTTTATTTCTTGTATACGAAGTATTCACAGGGAACGTTTTGTTATAATTAAAAAATTATAACAATATATATATTGTTACAGACCTGCAATTCGGCTTCCCAGCATGGTTTGTTCCATAAATGGAGAGAAAGTTTAACAGTCATCTGAATGGGACTAGCGCGTCGGAGGTCCCAGAGCTTGGCTACCATTTGGCGACTTGGCGACGAATTTGGCGTCTTTGGCACCCAAATAGATAATACCCGAAACTTCGAGAATTTTCCCGATCCGTCCAGTAGGAGCCGAGATACGCCTCGAACGTTCCTGATTGGTCGAGAGGCTTCTAGCCCCGCCTCCTGAGACCTATAAAAGGAAGCGACCGCCGCTGCCAGAGGGAGACGACGGAGTAGTCCGAAGACGGAGCGGAAGAGCCAGTAGTCCGAGTTCGAGAGCAGCGGAGTCGAGTCGACGAAGTCAGTATTCCGAGTCAGAGCCGGAGAAGAAGAAGACGGAGTAGTCGGAAGCGATTGAGTCAAGCTCGTGCTGAACTGAGCTGTGCGCTACTGTCTGCAGTAGATTCTGGTTGTATGCTGCTGTTGTATGCTACACGTCTCGGGTGAAGATAATCGTCTTCTGTGCTGTATATAGTTGTCGCTTTTGTGCTGTCCTGTGTGTGTCTTCGTGTAAATAAACGTCGTTATTTCTTTTTCCATTGCCGTCTGATTATTGAGCGTTCTCCACACCATATAACTTCCACTATCCAAACGAAAACCGGTGAAAATTTCGTAACATTTGATGGAACAAACCATGCTGGGAAGCCGAATTGCAGGTCTGTAACAAAATATATATCAAATTTTTAAATTTAATTCAAAATTAAAACAAAATTCGCCTTCAGGATTTTTTTTCTGACCGACGACAATTGTTCAAATATGAATATAAAAATGTTTAATAGATAAAATAAGCATAGATTCAAAATACATTTTTAGTATCTGCAATGAATCAAATTTTTCGAGTCAAATTTTGAATCAAATTCATTAATGAACTGACCATCTACAAATTTTCAAGCAAATAAAAAAAAAATTCTCTTTGCAAGATAGATTTTTTTCTTTTTCATTTAAGTTATTTTTTAACTTCCTTTCAATCATTTGGCAAAGGCTATGAAATATTAAATTTTGGAGCAACCATACATAGTAAATTTGTTGCTATAGCAAAATTCAGTTTTTATTGGAAAAATAGTATCAAGGTAACAAATATTATGAAAATAATATACAAATATAGATTTCTTATGACGTTTATAATATTTAAAAGTTTTGAAATTTTTATGTAAATACCAATTTTGTGTATGGTCGATTGTGTCGATTGGTATGATCTAAAAGTTTATCTTTACATTTTAAACATGTTTGAAGAAATTAACTATAACTTGGAATTATTTTTCCAATTAAAAGCATATAATACTTTTTTTTATAGAAAGTCGTCATCTTTTGTTTTTTCAATTATATTGGAGGGAAAAATCACCTGCTTTTCTTAATAAATTTTGGAGTTATATCTTATCTGTTGAAGTTTGGACTACTTCATTTATAACTATTATTTGAATTAAAAAGAAATCATGAAAAAATCACAATATTTTAAGCTGATGTATTTTTTTGGAAACTCTATTCTGAATTTCGGTATTTGTGTTTTAATTACATGCCATTGTTTAACTATGAACTTAAGTACATGTCATGCGGCAATATTATTAGATATCTCTGGCGATTAATCGTTCTTATATACTTAGTACAGGTATTCCTGCTTGGGTAAGTTTATTATATGATATATTTTTAATACAGTATATTCTCTGGAAAACGGCACACATTAAATCAAAGAGCAGTCAAATAGCTCCTTCAAACGAATACATTTAAACAATAAAATTTATCTTTATTGCACAAAATATGCATTCAAAAAAAATCTTCATATAATTTAAATTGAATAATGTTATTCAAAATTGAGCAGCAATATATTTTAGTAAACTGGTCGACAGCTATAATGGTCTATTTCTTGATAAGTGTTTTCTTCGGAGAACAAAGTATAAATCAAATCTTTCCGACAGTATTAAATCGCAAATTTCGAATGAATTCCTAATGATTAATATATTTTGTAATCCGTAAGTGTTTTTGCTGACTTTTGTGTATATTGTCATGGAGAAAATACAATTTTGGAAAATAATTTTATTTATTAATAGAAGAAATGGCCATACAAGGAAATCGATGCATGATGGCGTATGGTGCTAAGCTATTATTGTTTTAAACGGTAAATCGCCAAATTTATTACCTTTTTTCAATTTTTTCATTTTATTAGTTTTGATTAATGTGAAGGTAATTCTTGATTGAGATCCTATAATAATTTAGTACATTAATCATATTTCGCTTTCATAAATACTGTCTCGAAGGAAAAACAAGCTTTGAAAAATGTTCGACCTATTTTAACAGGAGAAATGGTCATAGAGAAGAATAAAGTATATGGTGACGTTAATGAGAAAGCAAAGAAATTATGTTAAGTTGTTGCTGTAATTATACTTCTGAGTAGTTTTGATTTCAGTTTGTTGAAAAGTGATTTCCAAAATGCATTGTCAGTTTTCTTCTTTACACTAGAAGCATGAAACGCTCAAATGTGGGTCATATAAGCGTTAGTCTTGCATAAAGTCCACAATTTTTATGCGGGAGGGATTTTTTATCAGAGAATAGGGGATGAATTATTTCCAATCCTTGTGGTTGAAAGAAAAAAAATTCGCAAATCTGAAGTAGTTTAGTGACCAATAGATTTTCTATGTAAATTTAATTATAAACACAAAAGACAACATTTCGCTATGTCACTATCCAGCATCCTACATTTAGTTACAAATTTAAATCGTCATGGTTAAACATTCAGAAGATTTTTTTTATATAAAACACCACATCATAACTTTCGTAAATACAAAATGTGTTCATTTTATATTGAAATTTCGCTACAATTTTTTGATATGGTGTTTGGGTATATAAAGCATTACTTACCATACTAATTTCAATAATCATGTCACATAAATCACGCTACTTTCATATACATCACCCCATCAAAAATATATCACCCTGCCTTCGAAACTATTTTTCTGATTCTCAAAATAGCCCTTTTTAATCTCATTTCTGAGGAAACATTTGATGTAGTCGGAAAAAATGTCACTAATAGAATTATTTTGACTTGAATACAGAAAATTACTATCAGTACTTGCAGATTTTTTTCAGTTAGATGCCTGCAAATCTTTTAGAGTTACTTTCATCCAATGCAGATGAAATTGTCTGATGTAAGTAGTCGCAGTTGTATATTCAGAATTACTCATCAGATTCAGTTATCATAAATTTAGTCCAATCTGTATGACTTTTTTTATTTAGAATAATACAGATAGCATCTTGAGGATATTAACTGAACTTTTACAAAACAATCGTTGATGATAGTAGCTGGATAACATTAAAAATTACATTTGTTTGAATTGATTTGCTAAATGTGATTCCCAAAAACATGTCTAACAAGTCGAGGACGAAAAACAAAATTCCAAAGCAATTTAGTGACTTTGCATTAAGGAATTCTATTAATAAACCTGTATATTTTTACCTCCAATTTTGGTATAAACATTTGTATATGGTTATAATGATGCAGTTATGATTCCATGTTATATTAGTTTACATTCTTGACGTTAATTTTAATACTTAGAAAGTCGTTACTTCTCATTTTATTATTTTAAAGTTCGTGTTAATCTGCCACAATTTAAAATATAAAAATTACAGAAATATATTTTCATAAAATGATGCTGTTAATAGTCTTCGAAAATAAAAGAACAGAAATTAGAGGATTATTCCTGTTTATCGATCTTTGATATGTCACTGTTTCATTTTCGTCATCTTGAAACTTGCTTACATATGAGACGCCATTAGTTTTATCGTTACAAAATCGACTAAAGAAATAATATTTTGTTGAATGAAAAATCCTAAACAATGAAGAAATTTTTGGTTTTAACACCTTTATGAAAACACGAATAAAGTTATTTCAGTAATATAAAAGAAAATGGGTATTATTAAAGTATTAGAGATGTTAGACTGAAATTGTATATGCTAATAGCTTTAGTTTAAAAAACTATTACAACTATAAGATCTTTTTATCTAGCTTAAAAGTATTTTATAAAGAAATTTTAAATGCAAAAGTAAACTGATGTAGAATTTAAAAAGTTTACTGTAGCAATATAATGAAATAAACATACATAAATAAATATATCGAATGATTATTGCAATATATTTTTAGGATAAGAGGGATAGAAATTTCTAATATATATAAGATATAGATGCACTATTCAATAGCATTCTTATCTAACTCAAATGATACTAACAAGATGAAAATTCCTTAGCTAGTCATACAATTAAATATCTAGTAAATTTCGGTTAGACACGTTTTCCTGTTCTTTTTACAAAGTAAAATAGTTGCAAAAGGAGTTACAAAGTTTACCTTACAATACCTTTGGTCTTTAGATGTATAGTTAAAACTTCAAAATTTATAAATAAATTTTCAACAATGAACCACAAAACATTAACATTACTTGAATCTATTACTAAGTAAATTTTCAAGACATAGTATAATCCCACTATTATTCTTTTCAGTTGAAATTTATTTATTTATTAAAGTGGATATGTAATTATTTTTTCACTCTGTTAAAGATAAATGAAATTCATACATTTTTCACTGAAAGATTGTATTATGAAGTGTGATGAAAATTGTCCTATACCAAATTGTCAAAACATCTTATTTCAAGGGCCGATTTGTCGGTTAAATATTTGAAATGATATTTTATAGTTTAAACGAAAATCATATTTCATGAATATATATAGATATATAGATTAACCGCTTAACTGTTTTGCCCGTGTGCCATACGTGCATTGGTTTATCAAATTTTGTTAGTTGTAAGCAAAAAATAAACCATTCATAATGAATATAAATAAATACTAAAATTACTTCGAACACATAGATAAGTCAAGTATTTAATGGATTTCCATTTAAATCAAAATATTCCCCAAATAGAAGGTATCATTTTATTAGATAGTTAAGAAAATAAAACAGTTAAGGGGTTTATATGGGCATTATTAATTATAAGTGTTTGTGGCTTATATATATATATATATATATATATATATATATATATATATATTCATTAAATATGATTTTCGTTTGCTCTAAAGTAAATCTCATTTCAAATATTTAAACGACAAATCGACCCTTGAAATAAGATATTTTGACAATCTGAATTAATATCTGTTTACGCCATCAAAATTTTGGGAAACACAGTTGCACCAGCAGGAACCATCACCGTTTTGGGTAAACACAGATTTGACAATTTAATTTAAACTTATAAACTTGAAAGGAGTTAATATCTTATTCTTAGCGACTGATCTTTTCAAAATTTGTAGATTTGCATCGTTCGTTCTAAAAGTTTCCAAGTCAAACTTTTAATTAAATTTTTACAATTGGGGTGGAACTTGAATGAGATGTTTATTAAATAAAGAAGAGTCTTTGAAAATCGGAGCGTCAATAGTGGATCACTCATTATTTACGAAGTGTGTTCTGAACTGGTAAAACGACTGAAAATTAGAAGCTCTAACTCCTCAATCTGTCTAAGTTTCTGAAGTGTTAGAAGAATATTTTGGATAAGTGATTTCTTGGAAAGTTTCTTAAGTAAACCGTAAGCAATACTCATATTAAAAGTAGGCAATCAAAGCATTGGAGTAATCGAGCACTGTGAAACTATATCATCTTCTTTTAAGGGCATAAACACTCATTTGTGTGTGTTTGTGCGAGTATGTGTATGTGTATGTGTGTGTGTGTTTGTGTGTGTTCATTTCGCCTGTAATATTAAAAACCATCAATGATTTCTTTTAGAAATTCCAATTTTCGGAATATGCAGAAATCGGGTTTCTCTTTTTTCATGCAGAGAGATAATTACTAAAACGCTTATTTCTTTTAAATATGTATCACTTATTTCTTGCTATTTTGACATATCTGAAGCAAAAAATTTTCGCTTTTGAATTCTGAAGATAAGAATTTGGATATGATAATACGCTTCTACTGATATTACCAGTTTAATTTCAAATTCACACTTACATGTGTTATAATGATGTCCAGTTTTTTGGCTTTAGACATAAAGAAAACAAAAACAATAAATTAAATAATTCAATTTAGCTAATTAATTGATTCTATTTTTTTATAATACAATAAAAGCAACTGAACTTTTCTTTAGAGCATCTTGTTTCTGTGGCACTGAAACACTAATTTATTATGTATCTGAAGACTTTATTTACCTTATATTGTATATTTATAATCAATTTGTACGAAAAGTGCATCTTTCTCATTTCTAATTTATGAAATAATAGCCGCTTTTAATGATCAGCTTGTTTGCAAAAATTAATATTCATAATAATTAATAATAAAATATTCAAATAAATATTTTAAGCAAATGGATCTCTTAATAGTTTCTTGAGCGAAATATTTTTTTGGCTTAAAATTTTGATTATCATATAATTAAAGTATTATAGAAGTCTCACACCATTATGGCGATTATTGTGTCTTTCTTATTTCCTGTCAGTTTCCGTAAAACTGGCATTTTAAATTGAAGCGGAAGAGATTAAATTTAAAATTTTAAATCAAAACAAAAAATCTTTTTAAAAAAAATCAATCACGATTTTTTTTTTTAATATGACAAAATAAGTGATAAAGGTATCTAAATTGTTCAGCATTGAAGTCTTAAGTGTGTTTTTATAATTTACGAAATATCTTTAAAAAAATTATTCCATAAAAATTGTTTTCCTTTCTCGTAAATTTCAGTTTTAATTTTACTTTCAAAAGAAATTAAATTACTTAAATGATAATATTTTATTTAATTTCGGTTATGTACTTTTGAAAATTTATGATAGCTTTGTGCTAGGGACATTCGCGTAAAAAAAGTTACTTGCACAACTAATTTGTTCGAATATATATATATATATATAAATGCAAAATATATCGAGTGCGCCTGAATAAAAAAAAAAAAAACACTTAAAAATTGCCCTCTATCTGACAAAGAACTAGTGAAAAATAAAATCTGGAAGTGTTTTGGAAAGACAATAATTTTATTTATTTGATGCAATGTAAGGTGTGTGATTTACATTATATAAGAGAAATCAGATCTGAACTTTGTAAAAAAGTAAATAGCGAAAAATTCTATTAAAAACTTTATAAGAAATCAGTCTTTTGACTATGAACTTCTACACTTTCAATATCATAATTTGTTAATTTTAGTATTTATCTTTTGGAAGTTAAAATCGTTGATTTAAACAGAAGACTATATCTAGAAAATATTCATACTTGTAATTTAAATTTTTATCTCCATATGGACTGCATAGCATGTTAAACGGTGAAAGTTACGAGGATTTAGATAACATCTGTATCTATAAGAAATTTAAAGTTTTTAAAGGATTCTTGGGTAAGGCTTCTTGGATATAAAGGATTTTAAAGGCTTCTTGGATATATATATATATATATCGTTTTGCCCTCGGAAAAAATAAAATTAAATGGTTTATTAATAATTAAAAAATCTAATAAAATTTTTCAAGTTCAATATAGGAAAAAAAAACTTACTATTTTAAGATAAAAATAACTTAAATAATTGAGTTTCTTATAGTGTAGTTCTGTGTAGTGAGAGTTTCGGATATTAATTTTTGAAACTTGAAGTTACCAAGGACTGAGTATAACAGCTAAAACACTTTTTCTTTAAAAATATAATGCAGTTGTTTAAAAGCATTTAGTTATTCAGCAAGTTTGAAGAAACGAATTTGTGATTATAATTACTATATCAAAAATTCAAATACAATAAACCAAGGAAATTGCAATTGTAGCAAAACACTCCCAAGTATCCGGCTAAATGTGGCGGAAGGCCTGGCCGGATAACAAAAAAGCCGGATAAGCTGGAGTTCTATGAATTCATTTCTTTGCTTACTAATACCAGAAGATAAAATTTTTATCCAAAAATCACTGTTATAATAAGTAATTTCTCACTTCTTTCTGAGTACTAAGTCCTCTATATACCTTAATGTGAGCACAGATTCGGCCCCGTGAATCATAGCAGCAGTTGCCGGTAACGCGTCTAGTTAAGAAGGTCCTGTATTGGTAGTTTATACATGTTTATATACTGCATTGCACAGTTCAATAATTTATTGGAGAAAAAGTAAGTTAAAGGATATAAGCTGTTAACATAAATACGGTAATGCCCAGCTTAAACATTAACGTAAATAAAATATTAACGTAAATCGTAAGCCTGATTCTTAAAAAAATTGTCTTAAATTGATTTTATTTTTCATTGAAAGATGATTACACAGATATGAAAGGGTAATTCTAACATAAGAGTCAAAACTTACAGTTTTTAGGTTTTGAAAAAATCCCTAATGGATGTTTTCATAGACGCTTTGCCTTCCTCATTTATTTACGATGAAAAAACTAGGTAGGATAGATTCGAACCCGATACTCGGAAGTACACTCTATAAATATTTCATTGATGTTGATAAGGTACATATAATAATAGGAAATTTAAAGATTATTAATTCAATCACGTTAAGATAATTAATGAAAAAGAAAAAAAGTTTAGATTGAAAAAATTTATATATTAATTTTTTTTGAAATTTCCATTGGAAAGAGTTTGGATATTTTTATTTCCAAATTATCTCCCAAATATTATTGTCCATCAGAGGATTTCGAAGACTGGAAAGTGAAGATTTTAGAAGAAATAATTTCTAAAATCAACTTTAATAATGGCAGATTCAAAGAATTCACTTTAACAAATCGTTAAAAAAATTATAATCTGAAAAGAAAGTTTATTACGACTGTAGTAGATAAAACAGCAAACATTTTCTATTTAATATGAATTATTAATTAAAAAATAGGAAATGAAATTGGATAAGACAGCATGGAAAAACTGCGTCGGAATATGCATCGATGGTGCTTGTTCAATGTCCGGAATCGGTGGCCTGGTGGTAAGGTCTCGGCTTCGGAACCGGAGGGTTTCAGGTTCGAGGCCCGATTCCACCGAAGAACCGTCGTGTAAGGGGGTCAGTTGCACGTTAAATCCGTCATGACCAAACGTCCTCCCGCTGGTGTGGTGTGGTGTGGTGTGGAGAGGGGGGTGCCAGCTCAGGTGTCGTCCTCGCCATCTGACCGTGGTTCAAAATTACGAGGTCCGTCCCAAAATAGCCCTAGTGTTGCTTCAAAACGGGACGTTAATATAACCAAAACCAAACCAAACCGGAAGATTCCAAGGTATACAAGCACTTGTAAAACAAAAATTGCTTCAGTGCGTCTGGACACATTGCATGATCCACAGACACGCTTTGACTTCGAAAGAAATGTGTCCTGGTCTGAATATTGTGTTAACTAGGGTTGTAACTGTAGTAAATTATATAAAAAGGAGACCCCCTGAAATCGAGAATCTTTTCCGCACTTTGTAAAGACATGGGTTCAGTACATTCAGCTTTACTATTTTATTGCGAACCAAGATGGTTATCAGGTGGGAAATTTTTGCAACGTGTTTATGAATTAAGAGAAGAAATCGCCATTTTCCTAGAATAAAAAAACAGACCGGAGGCCGAGAATTTTCGCGATGGTTTATTTGTGATGAAATTGAGCTACTTGGTCGACATAACCTAACTCCTTGTTGGATTTTGCTCAAAATGTTTTTTAGGCGTGTATGCTGAAGAGGTTAAATCTGTTTATTGAATTTTGTGTGCCTAGTTATATTCGCTTTGCAGTTATCGTACTAACTTATATTCGAACAGCAGGACATACAGATTTTTTCTCAACAGATTTTGATCAAAATTTGGCAGGAATCAACAAATTTGATTTTAAGTTTGTATACCTGTTTTCATTTGTCTACTTCAAAGCGGTTTTGAGCTAACTTTGTCACACACAGACAGATGGGTATTTTCAAAAATGAATTGTTCGAACTCGGAGAGGTCTAAAACGTAAAAATTCTTCAAAATCTCCATTTCGAATTTTTTTGATGATTATTCTATTTTTTATATACTACTTTTACGATAAAGTAAAAACTGATAATTTAAACAATTTCAGAAATAAAACCATGTTCTATATAAATTATGTCTGAAAGCTTCAAACATTTAATTACTTAGCCTGATATCGTATTTGATGCACCATTTCCTTATTACGCTAATATAACTTCTCTTAAGAATATGAAATTATAATAAAAGCTTCAAACTCTAATCTTGCTGAAACTGAATCAATTGTTTTAATATTTTGATTGAATTGAAATGTTTTAGTAATACGCCAAATCAATCAAGTACATATTATTATGTTTTACCATCCACTTCCTCTGAGTTATCGGTTTGTTTTCTTTGTCTAAAATGGGAACTCTTCTCGCGTGATCATTGATGAAGTTGAAGACACTAATAGTGAAACTGTTAAGACACTAAGGTAGGCAATTTTCTAACGAATCAAATATTGGTGGGTGCAATGATTCTTAAATACTGGTTTTTGAACTCCCGTTAAACAAATGAAGATATTTTCCTTTTAGAATTATCATAAATGGCTATTTCAATTTATTTTATTTCTGGATATTTCATAAAGGTACTATTTCCACAAAGTAGCATTAAACTAGAATTAATTATATTATTAACTATGGAATTCAATCATATTCTTCCTCTTAATAAATACTTTAATTTCTCACAACACTTCTGAAGACTCTCTACTATAATCAATGAATATAGAATAATAATGGAAATTTATTTAAAACTTAATGAAGTTTAAAGAATTGTGGATTATAAATTTAGTGATTATTATATAAAAGCTATTTATTGAGAAGCATAGTTAGAATTGCGTCTTCATCCATTCAAATATCCGAATTCTTAAAAGAAATAAGACAAGTTAACATTCTTATAAATCAGTGTATGCTCCTTATTTGTTGATATCCAAGTAAAGAGATGTCTTATTTTCATTACAAATTTATTAAGACACTACTATTTAAATTTTAAATTAAATCTATGTTTGTTTCATTTTAGAGATCATATTGCTTTGATTAAACTTTAAAATTTAATATATTTTTAGAGTACGAAATATTTTGTAAACTATATGAAAATAAAGATAATTTATAATTTCATCATAATTAAATTCAATGAAATAAAATTTCATTTTGATCAATATATTTATATTGCAAGAATGTAAATAGAAATGGAGATGATACAGAATTATTGAGGTAGATATCTCTTAATGGATATCAAGAAGATTTATTTGGGTAAAGTTTACAAGGCGAATTTTAATTAATTTGAAGGTTTAATTTGAAATACCATTTGAATAGTTGCATATAATACTGAAAACCCTTTTAATTAAAAATAGATACCAGGAAAATTTAATTAGAAATAGTTTTGAAAGGAAAACACTGAAAGGTAACCCAAGTGTACATATAGTACAAGTCAAAACTGATCTTTTTATATCATATTGAACATGATATAAATTAAAAGTTTTTTCATCAAATATTTTGCTATTGCTCTAGATGCTTTAATTCGGTATTACTTTTTAAAATTTTAAGAAATCTTCCTTAGGAATAAAATTATATTTTCCTCATAAATATATGAATTTTATATTATAGAAATCCAATTTTCAATTGAATAATAAAGAGAATTATGCAGCCTGAATAATTAAATTAATTTTGGCATTAAAAAAGATTAAAATGACACTGAATCACAATGTATACCACTTTAATTGTATGCATATGTAATGACATTTAGTAAGGTTCTTAGAAATTATTTCTGTTCAAGTTAATAAATTTATTAAAACAGTCTACAAAATACAAATATAACAAAAGTTAAATATGTTATTAAAATTAAGAAAGCAGTAATACACACAATACACATTCTTTTGGGTTTAAAAACAAAATATCACCTGCATTTTTTGTAATTCTTTAATTCATTTTTTTTTCATGTTATTCTAGATTCAACAGTGTAAAAAAGAAATGGAAATTTACTGTGAAATATTTTTAATGATTAATTCAAAGTTAATGAATTAAGTACTTTCGTATCTACATTTATATTTAATCAATTACATAATAATTGTAATTTTAATTTTTGTGGTTATCGAAGTCTTCTCTTTCGTTAACCCTAACGCATCTAGCACGTTCAAGTCAAACTTCTGCAGAGCGATCGTAACGCGCTTCAAGCATTCTTCAATATTTTAAAACTTTTAAACGTTTAAAACGTTTTGTAAATGTTTACTTGTTTGAGTTTTTAATTTTGTTTGTTCTTATACGGCTAAAAACAGAGGAAAAATAGAAATTTTTGCGAACAGGAGAGGACGGCGAAATGGTTAATAATTGTACAATCTTTTAAGTTTGTAAAATATTTGTCCCTTCTACTGTCTGCATCTAGAGAAATAATAAAGAAATAAACGACTTCTCGTTTTCTAATAAGCTTCAGATTCTGCCCCACTCCAACCAACATTTTTACATTTCTTTTGAAGCCTTATGTCATGAAATAATGTTAGTGCTTAAGATCTGTTAAATCAAACCATGAAATTGAAATCATCAAGTACACAGATATGTTTTTTGTGAAAACTTGGTATGCTTGGTATTAAAAGGGAATCGTATCATGAATTAAATGTGTTTTGTTTATCAAATAAGTAAAAGTCATTCGAAATATATGAATATTTTCTTTATTCTTTTTTGATTTTAAGATTTACTAAAATTCTTTTGATTACAACATTATGTGATTATTTATACTACTGCTGCAAGATGATGAAAAATTCGCAATACGTTCATGTTGTAGAAAACATTTTCCAGCGATGAATTAAAGCTTCCGATTCAAAGCGTTCAATCATCGATATGAAAAAGAATGTTTTTCATGCATTATTATTTCCCCCTAAATCGAAAAATCACTGAAGAAAATATGAAGGCGTTTTATAGAATGAGAAATATTTTGTCAAAGTATAAAAAAGATTTTATTGAATTGTTTCAAAGGAAAAGAAAAGACAACTGATCTCAAAAAATATTTTTTTGTCGTAAAAAATAATAGAAAGGAATAATATATATGCTTTTGTTGGAACAATTTACTTAGGAGAGAAAAAGAAAATTTTCTGCAACAGATGTATCCTATTCCATATTATTTTAAAAACATAAGCGGGCAAACCTTTCAAATCTATGTTAAAATTTCCTTTTGAAAAATATTGAATTTCAGCTTGATTTCATATATCACAAAAATATCAGAGAAATGAAATAAATCGAAATTATAACGGATTCTTGATCCATGATTAATAGATTATTCAGTAAGTGAAACATAAATTTAACTAAAAAATTATCTTTATTTGAAGCAGTAGATGATTATAAAAATACGAATCATATGAACAAAACTGGGTTGAAACCTCACCTTAGATCAGATTAACTTTTAGGGCTAACGATTTGCAGTATCTCCCGAAATTATTTTTTAAAGTTTCATTTCTCATTTTAAAATCTATTGAACTCATTTTTCTTTCTGAGATTCTGTTAATGAATTAAAGTTAAAGAAAACAAGGAAATATTTTTTTAAAATTAGATATTCAAATAACAGGTAAAAGAAACACAAGATGCGGTTTGTCGTTCCGCTGCCCATGAGGGCCCACTGATTATACAAGCGATTGCTCGTTTTGAAGACTAAAATTAACTATTTTTATCTTCCAATTCCATGGTATTCCGATTAAGCACAATGAACTTGAAGCTCGGATCACTTTCTTTTTTTTATTTATTTATTTATTTTCATTATAATCAAGTGTTCATCTACACTCTCTCGGTGTTTTTCACTTTTTTTTTCTCTGCTATTTACATTTCAAATTCATTTCAATTTGCATTAGTGTAGATGTTTAGCTTATTGAATATCCATTTTATTTTATTAAACATAATTTTTCAAAAAAAATATATATATATAATAAAAGTTTATAGATAGTTTTCAAAAATTTTATTCAAATAAAATATTTTATAAGAAGAGAACAACTATTATTAGTTATTGCATGAACGGTTATCGTTGCAAAACTGAATAGTCATTTATAAGCATTAAATTTGAATATGCTTTAAAAGTATTTTAGCAAGAAAATCCAGAACGAGAGAAACTTTCGTACCCCAATTTATTCTTAACACACATTATGTAGGTGCCAATTGATAAAAAAAAGTTAATACCAATATGTTTTTTATTACTATTTTGCTATGTTAATGATGGTGAGGATACATAGATTGCTGTGGTGGTGTGAATGATTTACATCACTTCTCTGAAAAGAAGCAAATAATCAAATTCCGCCTTCTTTTTAATGTTCTACAATGCTTAGCAGTAACAAATTTCCTATCTATTTTCACAATTTAAAAATCCAGATTTGTTATAGGTAAAGCGAGGTTTGTATAAGCATATGAACTAGATATAATGTGTATGAATTATATTTTAAATTCTTTAAATATAAGGTGAGGCATTAAATAGTACCCAAGTTCAATGTATATCCATGGAAGAAGTAAAATATAAAAACAACCCGTTTTAAACTAATACATAAATGCTTTTACTTAACTAAAAAATGTCTTCACATCATAAATTTCCGAATTTTTTTCTGGTAATGTTACTTTCCAACTGTCCCCTTCGTTTTGTGAGCATCAAAATCCAAAAAAGTTCATGTCTTGTAAGCAGTCAACTTTTCACCAATCTTTTTGTCTCGTTCTGTTAACTTTCATACTTCCATTACTTCAATATATACTGCTTACATATAAACTGACAAAGTTACTGTTCTTGACTGTCTGGAGGATTGGAGAGGAATATTTAAGCTTTTATGACATATTTTCACCAAAAAATTCTAGTACCTCAAGAATTACTGGAATTTCTTACAAATCTTATTATTTTCTTACTTCTGACTTTCGAACAGATAAATAAGTAAAAGAAAGAAAGAAAAAAAAAACAGTATATCTTATCGAGAAGCAGACTCTGGATTTTGTATGAAATAAGTCTTTCTGTCTGTAACTTTCCCTTCTAGACGGGGTCATCGCAATGAATTTCAGTTCAAAATAAATTCAATTCTTTACAGGCCAATCAAAGTACCATAATTAACTTTTATAGAAAGGAATTATTGAGAACTAAACGAAAAAAGTAAACGTTTTTGATGTCAAAAGCTCTAAAGATAGGAAATTGTAAATTGAATTTACAATAAATGAAGATATCAACCACTTACTTACTATTTTATCTGTTCATTATCACGTTCATTGCCACCTGTGCTTTATACCTACTTTCTAATTGTACTGAATCGAATTTGTAATTAGATGACCCCTTCTTTACCTGAATTAAGAGATAACACAGTATGGGTTGAATATCGATTGGTCCGAATATCAGGATTGAGCTGTGGCAATGACTGAGTTAATATGAAGTCAAGCCTTATCAGTCATCAGGTAATATTAAGTACTGATGTCAATCCAACAATCAATTAGACTTTAGTATCTTTCATTTTGAAATAACTAATACTTTTATTTGAATTCCAATAAGTAATATTGTTGTTTTATTAGAAAATTGCTTCCGTTGGATTTTCAATAGCTTGCACCCACAGTATTAGAAACACTGCATTGATGTTATTAGTTTTTACTTTTTCCTATCCGTTATATAGAAAAATTATAGTAATCATCAAACATTCGAACTCAAGATTTTGGAGAATCCCCACATTTTAGACTTCCCTGAGTCGGAAAAATAAATTTGAGAAAATGTCCGCCCATCTGCCTGTTACAAAAATAACTCCAAAACGCTTTGAGCTACAAGTTGAAATTCAGGATACGGAATTTACCCCAAATTTGCAGATTTCTATTAAATTTTGAATACATTTTTCGAAGGAAACCCATCTGTCTAGCTATCCGAATATAAGTTAATACGATAAATACAAAACGAAGAGAGATTGATAGATATAATTCGGTACACAGTTTCAACAGTTGTAGTTTAGACACCTATAAAATTTTGCGCCAAATCCAACTACTTATTGACTGTTTGTCTCTCTGTACTTTCAGAAATATTTAAACGCGATTACTCAAAAACGCAGTGATTTAAATATATCAAAATTTGGTACGTGATTCTGTGCAATTTTGTGCAAATTTTATTTTTAATTGGTTGAGAAAAACAAGTATAAAACACAAATTTGGTTTTTGGATACTATTAATCACATTCCAAGAATTAATTGGCAAAAAAATTCGCCAAACATTATACGAAAGATTCAATCAAAACTCTAGATTCACGCCAAAAGTTAAAATTTCGTAACTGTTGTAGGTCAATGCCATGTAAAGCGTTCTCAGGAATGACACCTGTATAAGAAAGTATACTAGAAAGATTTTGGGGGACCACGCCTTTTGAATGTAGATATTTTCTATTTTTTAATATATTTTGACTTTCCGATAACATTTAATTTTATTTCTTCAATGTTAGGTCGGATAATGATGAATTTCATTTACGCTTTATTTTCCACTCTATATAGCAAATATTGTAAAAATAGATTGTTTTGTATAAATGATTCGTGAAATCCATAAGTTGAAGGTCGGCAATGTGTCGGTGGTTTGTCCACAATCAATGATTACCAAATAAACACGATTATTAAGGATAATCAACATATTAATATTCATGAAATAACAGGGAGACTCAATATCGATGATGCCCATTTATGAGCATTCGATTCGACTTATTATCAATAATTACCTTAACCTGTTAACCGAGTAATTAACTTATATTCAATTCGGTTTGCATTGACATATTTGGTCATATCCAGTTAATAGGTAAATATTTGGGTACTTCGTGAATTATGAAAGTACTTTAAATAAACTGCATTTTCAAGTGGCATTTCTTTTTTTATATATATATTTACGAAATCTTTCCATTTTTGAAACAGTTGTTAACTGTATAAGAGTAATGAATTTTATATAACAATGATGAGACAAAATTGTCAAAGAATTCTTCCAATAACACACCATCAACTACCCCAAAGATTAATGTCAAGCCCTTGAAGATTTGCTCTGTTGCTGGAGGGTATGGAATAGTATTGTCTATTTGAAATGCTATGTCTCTCTACATTAAAAAAAGTAATTCGTTTTATAGGATACAATTTGACAATTTCAATCAAGCTATAATCATGAAACATATATATGGGTGTTCTTTCACTGGAATAAAGTTAGTCTAACTTGCGAAAGTTATTAGAAATTGACTCAAATTTTATTCAATTTCACATAGACTAAACTTGGCATATTTGGACAATCATTAACTGTAATCTTGCGAAACTTGCAAAGAATTAAAAAGTTTAGTTCTCTAAACAATTTGAAATAACACCTTTATATTTTTTTTTCATTGAACCAAAGTTATTTTATTAGAACTGAATAATGAAATTTCTCTAAAGATGGCAAATATAAAATACGTTTCATTTACAAAAAAAATCTTTTGAATTTAACCCGAGAATTAACCACAATTGTTTTGAGTAATCTCAGTATATAGAATGAATATAAAAAATATTACTTTGAATACTTTCAGTAATTATCCGAGGTCACATGCCAAATACACCTCTTGAAAGTAAAGAAAATTGATAATGTTTGTTTGAAACTAATTTCAGTGTAATTACTTTTAAAACAGTAAATATTAATTAATTCTTCAATCTCATGACTCATCGAAATAAAATATTACAAATTGAAATGCTGTAGACTTAATTGTGAATCGATCCATTAATTCGAATCTTAAAGAATATTCTAATTATGAAGCTGCAATGCAATATTCTGCTTCATAATTTTATCCCAATTATGCTCTTAAATTAATATATATATTTATAAAAATCAAATTACTGAGATTAAAAGAAAAATAGGAAAGAAATAACCACCAATGAGAACCACAACTCTACGAAATTAATATCGAAAATAAAACAAGCAAAATTGAGTAAAATATTGAAACCTAAAGAATTGATATTAGTGAATGTGCCATATTGAAGTTAAACTAAAATAAATTTGCGTGCATAAAAGTGAATTTTTATTTGGAAATCGGAGAATCCTTTATGGTATAAGGTGAAATTAAATGTCTCCATTTTGTATTGAACAAGCAGATAGTCGGGTCCTTTGTAGTTCTTAAAACCTTTATCCAACATTTTTAAATCACATTACAGGAATTTGAGGTCGTATGCATAGGAATAACTAAATTCAAATGACATTTTTCTCCTGCTTTTAGGGATTTTAAATGAATTAATCATTAATAGTTCGAATACATTTTCAAATTATCCTTATAAAAGTGAATTAAATGTTGAAATGGTATCAACCAAAAAATGAATCCACTTTTTATCCAAAATTACAAAATTCACCGAATGTGTTAAAATCTAATTTCTATCCGAATCTATTTCAAGTCATTTTCCACTTATTTTCTTTTATTTTATAGTTCAAAAGTTCTGTTTCAAGAAATAATTCATAAAAATAAAATGCGATATAGTTAATATCATTTAAAGAAATGTTACAATATGGATGATTTTGTGTTCATAAAAGTAGAAAGGAATAAAGAAGAATATTTTAAAAAAATGTTTGATATATGCATTTATTACAAATTTGTTTATCAATATTAACATTATCTAATATTTAATACATCATAAAATTTTCATAAAAAGCGATATATCATTAGATACCAAAAAGAATTTCTCTATATAAACATCAGATATAAATTGACTTCAATCAAAATATTTAAGATGCCTATCATAAAACATTTAAATTTCGGTTAATCTTACTTATTTTCATTAAGTGAGATTATAAAACTAAATTCTGATCGCGTTATAATAAATATTTTTTAGCACATTTTTCAACAGCTGCTTTAAATGAGATTCAATGCTGTTAAATTTAACAATACGATCCTATTGTAAATGCACATTGCTATATTTGATGGACATAAAAAATTATTACTTTAAATATGTTTTCAATTCATTTATTATTTTATTTATTTAAAAAAACTTATTTAATAAATTATTTTATTAATTAATATTTATTGATTATTATTTTAAACTAAGATTATTTTAAACAAAGAATATAAAAATAAATTTTGATCTCGCTATTATATTTCAAGCTATTATTTGTTACGAGATACCGAATAGTAAATGCAGATTATTATATTTGACAGAAATAAAAAAAATTAATTCATATTTTTCTCAAATTATATCTAATAAATTGTGTCGAATACGTTATGATATGCATAAATAAATTATAATAAAATGCAAAGAACATGCAAAAAAACCGCTTAGAGTCCAGTTAATTTCTTTTAAGAAATGCATCAGAAATTTATTAATATTATGCATATGAGCTAGAAAATTAGATTCACATAATACATAGGGATTAGATTAAAGAATTTTAAAAATAAAGAATAGGTATTGAAAATAATTTTTCAAATTAAAATTTTATATAATTATTTTGGATTTATAAATAAATTTAAAGATAAATGCATCCGAATTGTCAAGTTAATCCCCGAATGTCATTAATTACCAGAATTCTTAATTTCAATTATATACTAAAAGGCGTTATTGTTTCAGAAGATAGAAAAATCTTGTTTCTTTTTCAGATTCTTCGAGGAAGAAAAGCGAAAAAACTTTTAGCGAGTGTGTAATTATATTAATAAATAAGAATTAAAAGCAAGAAAACAATAAATGTATAAAATCGTTTTTATAGAAAAAAAATATTAATTTATTCAAGAAAAAGAATATTCAGCTGATTGTTAATACAAAAAACCCAGAAAAGAGTAAGGTGCATAAACCATCGGAAAAAATATGAAGATGCAATAAGCATAATCACTAGATATTCGTTGTATAAGAATTAGAACACATCAAAAATGTAATGAAATTGCATTTTACTTAGTGTATTCTTATCTGTATCTCAGGGTTTTAGGATCTATCAAATTTTCTCTTTTTAATGCATTATAGAACAGTTTTTTTAAATTTGATTATTATTTCTATACACATTTTTTACATTCCCATTTAGATCAGAATCTTTCATTTTTTTCCAAACAGAAAAATGCCCCTCAGTGTAAGGGCCCATAAGGCTCCACTGAATAATGTTTCAATGTATATTGCTATCATGTCTAGAAAAAAAATAATGATGTTACGTCTGTTCCATCTACTTTTACCCTTTTACTAGCTAACTAATTCATATATTTACATTTTTATATAGATTTTTTGTTGCACTGCTTAATTTTGTTTGAAATTTTTTTGTTCATAGAAGAAGAATTCTAGATTTACATTCTAGTTGACCTCAGAAATCTTTGCAATTTAAAAGAGGAAAGAAGTTTACTGCTTCCTTGCCGCTTTTTCACTAAAATTACTTCTTGAGAAATAAGAATTAATCCAACCAATACATGCTTATAAATATTTTATATAATTTACCGTATAAGAATTGTATAATAAATTCTTTCTTTACAAATTCAAAAACAAGCTAAGCAAAACGCGTAAAAGCTATTCCATGAAATAATATGGAAAAAAATATTTATTTAGTACTTTAAATATGAAGAGAGGCAACTGTAAATTGTTTTTTCAAACGCGGGACAGTAATTCGATAAAAGCCTGGAATTAGTCATTAACACAGTTTTAGTAAAGAAAATTTGGTTAAAAGCTTCCTCAATTATGCAAATGTGCGATTTACCATTTGCGTAAGTAGAAATAAATGGTTCTGATAAATAAACATATCGCACTAAATATATCATCATTCTTGGTTAAGTTGGATATAAATTAAAAAGAGGCTTTTAATTAGAACAACTGAAGTTAATAATAATCACAAATAATGATTCAAACAAAAAATTCATACAAATTATCGATTCATAAAGAAATTTTAAATTCAGCTTTTAAAACTAATAATAAATAAAATTAGTTGTTTTTCTTATAATAAGGAGGAGGATGCTTTAATTTCAGTATATAGCAGCTGTATATTATAAAACTCACTTTTATAAATCTCGATATTCTAATTTTATGGCACATACATCGGCGGTTCTTAATGAAATATATATATAAAACAAAATTTTTCCGCAATTAAAAAAATAAAAGTAGGATTTCTGTCTTTAATAATCAGGTCTAGCCTTTTGAATGAAACAGTGAAAAAAAAAGTTTAAAAACAAACCACTCGAGAAACAGCAGAAATGTTGTTTAAGCTATATTTTTTGGAGAGTCTAGAGTGTTCAGCATTTTCAATCAATTACTCATTTTGGTTCCTAAAGTAGCTGAGTTGCAAAATACTAATTGGATTATCATAAATTAACGTTACTCCTGATCAAGACGGGATCTTTAAAATTGAATTAAAATTTTATTGGTTGTTTTTACTTTCTTGATTATGAAGTATAGAGAAAGAATAATCATTTTGGCTTACTGTAAACAATAACTCGAAGGTGCTTACAACTATATTAAGAAATTTGATTTTATGGGTTTTTTTACACCTAATTCACATACCTATATCAAATTCTGTGAGAAATCCATTCAGAGGAAATCTATTTGTCCAACTGTCCAAATATAAGTTAACACAATAACTGCAAAATGTTTGATAAAATTCGATACATAGATTTTATATCTAAAATGTTGATAATTAAATTCAGAACCAAATCCGCCAACTGCATAATTTTCTGTTACTTTGTATTTTCATAAGCATGTAAATGTGTAAACTCACAAAAGCTATGATTTAAATATACGGAATTTGATGTGTGATTTTGCGACCACAATTTCATTTGCGTATCAAAATTTTGTCTTTAATTGGTTTTCATCCAAATCACAAATTCGTTTTTGGCTACATTTTGTACAAGGGATTAATCGCCAAAGCCTGTATGATGTACTCAGTAAAATTGTTATAGATAAGAACTTTATAGTTACTGCTCTCACTAATTCCATACAAGGCATTCGCGGAATTAATCAAGGTGCACAATTTTATAGGGAATGGGGAGGTAACGTTTTTAATTGAGTGTCCGAGAAAGTTTTAGAGAGCTGGTTATTAAATGGATGACTGCTTATTGGAGGAGGCAATATATATTATTTATTTTTCCGTTATAAGGAAGGATTAAAGCACAAATTGATGATGC
Source organism: Argiope aurantia (assembly GCA_026543865.1). NCBI lineage: Eukaryota > Metazoa > Arthropoda > Arachnida > Araneae > Araneidae > Argiope > Argiope aurantia. The sequence goes on from JAPMOR010118157.1 coordinate 580,228, forward strand.
CTCGCGTAGGAATTTTTGACTGAAAGTCATCGTCGCTTCCACTTGGCCCTTTCAGGATGTGGCTGTAACTAAGCACATAACGAAAACTGGAAGATCATTCAGGAAATAACTATAGGAACATACATATGCCATTGTATTTTCTGGATAAATTATTTTCACTTTTAGAATATAATGGCAAAGTTTAATACCAGAGCTGCCGATGTTAAATATATACTTAATTTTACAACAGCCGTCAAATTAACCCGCCAAATTTTGATCATTATGGCTTTTATTGTAACTCTTGGTTTAATTTATGTTAATAAAATAATATAGGTTTACCGACATAACATTTATTATATTAATTACTTATTAATAAAAAAATCAAGAAAAAAAATTGCATTTGAATTTATAGGATATCTAGTTAGAGCTTTTAGTTCTAAGCTAAATCATAATTGGAATAAAATAAATCCTATTATAACGGCTGCCGAACAATGAATCAATCAGTATAATTTCATATGAAAAACGTAATTCAAATTTCTCCAAGAAATGTCTGAAATTGATGTATAAATGAATGTAAATACGTATTGATGTCCATCAATTCATAGATGGTCACTAAAATATAAGTTTTGAAATTGCTAAATCCACCATTTTGACGAGTCTTGATATAAATAGGTATAGTAAGTTAAATAGAAATGGAAGTTAAGATGGCTCAGTGGAAATTGAATAGGAAAATGTAATTGTTCTTGTATTTCATTAAAAATCGTCATAAATTTCTAGAAAAATACAAAAATTATATCAAATATTTAAGAATGACATTTTAAAAACTTCAAAATTAAAATCTTGGTAGTTCTAGTGTTAAGAACATGCAGATGAACGTCCGAGATCTTTGAAAGAATACAAAATATTTAGATATTCTCGTTTATATACAGTGGTGGCCAAAATTGTGGACACTTTTGAAAATTTTAATGTTTTCTAACTTTGTATGCTTATTGAAATTTAACGTTTCACAAAATGGAAACTCTTACATATTATTTTAAAGGGAATTTAATGCTGATTTCAATACCAAAAGCAAATTTAAATATTTGCAATACAAAAAAAGTTGAGAGGTAATAATTATCTAGATACATTAGATGCTGATGACTGCAGTGAGGTATTAGTGCTTAGTAAGGTAGCCTTTATTTTTTTATTACAGCTTCACACTGATGTTTCATTCAGCTGACGATAGTTTTAAGCTCCTCCTTCGTTATTGCATGATGCCAGGAAACAATTATAGACTCAATTAATCTTCTTTTATTTGATGAACGCTTCATATATATAAGAGTTTTCAAACGGTCCCATAAGTTCCCAATAATTTTGAGTTTTAGGACTGTTTCCTGGCCATGATAACAATTCAGTGCCCTTTGTACTAAACCACACTTTCGATATTTTTGCTGTGTGGCAAGGAGCTGAAACCTGCTAAAAAATAAAAGATGCATGGTTAGGAAAGAGATCACTGATGGAAGGTGTAAGTTTTGGCTCTAGAATAGTGTCAAAGCATTTTCTTGCATTTAATGTCCCATCGATATCATGAAGGAGACCAATACCGTCTGCTGACATACATGACCAAATCATTGTACTAACTGAGTTCTTCATAGTGGCCTGAATGCAGTAAGGATGTAGCTCTTCGTCTATTCTATGTCTTACCTATTTTGTCCAACGCTGTCAAATAACAATACCTTTATTTCATCACTCCGTATAACTTGTAACCACTGATCATCTGGTCAATTAATGTGTTATTTTGCACACTGTAATCTTTTTATACACTGCTGTAAATTTTTTTTCGTTGAATTCTACCTCTTAGTCTAACATCTAATAATCTTCTCCTGATTGTTCTTGAACTGACAAAATTGTTGCATCATTCAATTCACTTCTGGTGACTGCCGATGTCATTCTTCGATCATGGAGACGTAGTCTTTTTATTCTTCTTTCATGAATAGATGTGGTTCTTATTTTCAGCCATTTCCTGCTTTGCTTTTTATTGAATTTGTCTCCTGGTATTGCAAACAAAACTTTCGGAAGCCACATTTAGTTACTGAACCACCCGCCTGTTTTTCAATTTCATTATTGGAAAGAACACATTCATGTAACACAATAATCTTAGTTTTCTTCCTAACTGTCCAATATATTCATGACTAAATATTAGAAATATTTGCAACAATTCCTACTAAATATTAAAAAGCTTAACAAAATCTCTTACTTGTGATTTGATTACATAAAAACAGTCTTCCTTCTATAGAAAAAAAGCACAATAATGACCTGTTCCAACTTTAAACATGATTCCATCCTCTTTGGCAGTTATTAACATTTTATTGGTTCACAGAAAAAGAACAGTGATTGGTCACGAATGTTAGAAATTACAACTAATTTCATCACTGTGTTTGCTATTCAAATTAAAGTATGAATAACTTTTTTTTATTGAAAATATCTGAATTTTGCTTTTTGTATTGAAATCAGCCTTAAATTCTCTTTAAAATGATATGTAAGAGTTTGTTTTCATTTTGTGAAATGTTACATTTTCTATAAGCATAAAAATTTAGAAAACATAACGATTTTTAAAAGTGTCCACAATTTTGGTCACCACTGTAGTAGAAATTGTGTTATAATCTAAATACATCTATAGGATCAATATTTTGGATTTGTAACCGAAACGAATGATTTTTGTAGTTATATTTGTATGTGTTATCTGTTAGATTACAAATACATTATCTTGAAAGCCCAACAATTTAAATCGATGAAACGACGCTTGTGGCCCATATACCAAAATCCCTGCTTCATCACCATTCTAAAACTATTTTAAAATCAAAAAATTTAATTTCATCCACAGTGGAACCTACACTTAAAGAAACATAATGAAAAGAATTTCTACGTTTTCACTTAAGTACTCATTTTGAGTAACAATGATGTTTAAATACGATCTGCATTAATACTCATTTGTCATTTGAAACGTTGGCCTTCCGTAGAGTAGGAATATTAAATGAACAAATTATAATTGTGCTAATATTACAAGTATGATAATTGAAAAATATTTCTTTTTTTCCCCTGTAATCATTATTATAAATTCTAAAAGTATCGATCATTTTTAATTCAAAGAAAAATAGCTAAGATCGTTAAATTATACACATTAGATGAATAATTTTAAGAATTTTATGATAACAGAAATATTATTTACATGACGTAGAAACATTAAAACGTTCCCGATTTTATGCTAATGTAAATTGTTCCCGAATTTACGACAGAAAATCATTAAAACTAAAAATATTGTAAAAGTAAACTTCATATCCCTCACAATCGCTTGGATAATGACAACTGATTTCGTATTTAGTTCTTTCTTTTAGAGAAATCTAATTTTAAATATTTCTTAGAAAATTTAAAATTGAAGACTTTGCATTCATATAGAAGTTCGAAATTTTGACTTTTGAATTTTACGGAAATGTAGATATTTTATTTTTGAAAACACGTCTTTTTTTCAAATCAAGAAATTTATAGTGGTTTTCAAACCTTAAAAAACTAAAAATTTTATTTCTGAATAGATTTTATATTGTTTCAAGTTAGCCTGATTTGTTCAAGTACATTTTTAGTTTTCTAGGTAGCCAGTTATATTTTAATAACTCATATACTTGGTGTTGCTCAAAAAAAAATGCATGCCTAATATATTTTTTTTAAAACCTAAAACTACTTTTATACAAAATATTATGATATACGCGATCCTTTATTGTATGATATATTATTTTTATTAAAATGAAAATATCAATAAAATTTAAAAATTATTAATTTAATATCATTAATTTCTAAAAACTGCTAATTTCTTTTATAATTTATTACTATTTCTTATTAAGGATCTTCGATGGCTAGTGGTTTCGTAGGAATTAATGCATATAAAAAATTTCTATTACTTTGTGTAACTTGGCTTTAATATCTACGACAACAAAACATTTTTAAATGCCACATTTTGATACACAGAATTCGTATTATCTTAAAAGTTCGAATTATTTTATAAATCATATTATTAACAGAATTATGGACATTATGCCATGCATTTTATTAATTTTTTTGTCTATATCTTCACATATACAGCTTAATCAAAAGACAGAGTAGCAGCATTTAGAAATGAGTACTTTAAATAGTTTTCATAAATGCTTAATTCTTCAGTGACAAGTACAGCAAAATTCGAACAAGTGCAGCAATTTTGTCGAAACCATACCTTAAATTTTGCATATGAAAATCATAAAATTTAAACATTTAACTCTCAACACCCACTGCGATCAGTCGGGTCACTGTGGATATTAGTATCATTTAATTTCAGTTAAATTGCTTAGATGTAACTTCCTTTTCATAATACTGGGAAATTATCAGAAATTAAAGATGCGTCCTTTTATATATGCTCTGTTCATTGTAGAGATTAACCTTTCTTATGGAGACATGTCGAAAACGTAAGTATCCTGTACATCTACCTTTTGAATTTCTCTATATGTAATTTCTCTTTTTCATTTCTCTTATTTTCATTTACAGATGTTGAACCTTCTTTGCCTTTCAACGATGGAAGAAAATTACGTATTTAAATATTTTACGAAACAATGAAAATGGTTTTTAATATCAGGAAGACAATATGTTAATAGAAATTAGGCAAAAAAAAATCTTTTTTTTTTTTTTCAAAAATTCTAAAATTGGGAGTATTTTGAATAACATTTAAATTGATTATTAGTCATTTAAAAAAATGAAATGATAATTTATTATTGTGCAATAGCGTTTTTGGAAGTATCGAGGAAAAAAAAACAAAATTCAGCTTATTTTTAATAAAGTTTCAAATTAATTGCTAAATTTTAAACAGATCTGCCGTAGGTTCCCATTCCCACCTTCCTATACATATATGTGCCGAATTTGGTAGCTGTAAATCAAACGGTGTTCTGTAGATCATCAATACACAGAAACACACACATTTGTCTTTAATATCAGTAGAGATGAAAATATAAGCCGAACTTGATCATGAATATTAAATTAAAATAAACTATGAGAGAATGTTAGTAGTAAGAAAAGAAATAATTTGAGTTTCATTTCAGCAATGAAATTTATTTATAAGCTCAAATATTATTTAAAAATTAATAAATAATACAAAAAAATGTCTGCAACAAAGAATATAATTGGAAATCCCATTTTTGTAATTTTAAAAATATGTAAAAATCAATTTTATGCTGTAAAAGTTTTGGAAGTTATATCAAAAATTTCGTTTAGTTTGTAATAAATAATAATTCTATTTGAAATTTGAGAAAAATCTTTTGAAGGAGCTCATTCCCACTTTTAAAATCATATATGTCAAATACTCTGTAGAGCTCATAAGATCACATAAATGCATGCATTTTCAGTTTCGGTTGGGAAAAACCTAATAATTAAATCTTAATAATTAAAATTTCTAATAATCAATTTTTAGGAATGAAGAATGAGAAATAAATTATCTTTATAAATGTTCCTTTTATAAATTATTAATAGTTTGCTTTTAAAATTTTTCTTTTAATATTCTTCCAAAATCTTGTTAATGTTTCAAACATTTATTTTTGTTCTTCTACAGTAAAAAAGACTTTCAGTAATTTTTCAAAACTAATGAAATACGCTTTAGAATATATTTAAAACTACTGAAGACTTTTCTGCAGTTATATAATTTTCTGCAAATATCAAATGATGACAATGTTTTTTTTTGCTTTATAGTTAGTTGATAAACATTCATTTCAATCTCAAATAAACCTACATTTATGTTAACAGAATATAAATTCTATGTATTTGTAGTTCTCTTTTTAAATGGACAATTATTATTTAAATTTTACATATAATTGCTTGCATTTTCAAAAGAAACAAACAAAAAATATAAAAGATTATTTCCATCAGATAAATGGATGGCTGAAAAACTCTTCACATTCCTAATTATTTTTCATACGAGAATTTTATAATATTTTTTTTTATATTATATATTATTTTTATAGCGAAAAACACATGTACCTGTTTATTCATTTAAAGGCAAAGAAAATATGAAGAACACTTCATTCATTTATAGTTTTGCAGGCTTTATTTGCCTTACTTATTTTGTATTCTGTATATTTATTTTATAATAATTCATTATTTTATTGAAACATTTTAATATAATAGAGAAATTAAAAAAAAAATTCTCCTTTAATGATTTTATTTGTAAAAGGTATTTCATGAAAGAGAAACATATGAAAAAATGTAATTTGGATGAAGAAGTAACTTACCGAATAAATAAAACCGTTATAGACTTAACGGCATAAGGAAGGAAATAACATGTACATCTTTGTTAAAGCATTTTTAAATAAATGCATTTTTTTACCAATTTCTCTCCTGATTTTATACTCTTAGGTATAAAATAAAAAAAAATTAACTCTAATGAACTTCCGAGGGAGTAATTACTTTTCTTAAATATATGAAACAATTTTTAATTAATTAATAATCACTTAATTTAGAAACCATTTAAATGCAGATTGTGAAATTTCGACATATTTTTGAAAAAAATCCCAATTAAATTAAAATTAAATATATTTTATGAAAGGAATCATGAAAGTAAAGGAAAGTCCTCTAATTGGGGTCCTTTAAAGGTTTTCTTAAATTTAACTTAAAAAGTTCAGGTGAAAGACCAAAAAATATCAAATTATGAAAATATGTGAAAAAAGTTACTAAACATGTTTTATTATTTATAAGATATCGATGAATTTATTTGGAGATAAAGGTTGACTTTTAAATAACATTGAGTTTTATTTTGATGAGTTAAAATTTATGTTTTAAAAATAAAATATGAGACATACAATGATCTGACTATTCTTCATGATCAAGAACTTTCTATACTTTCAACTTTAAATCATCATCGATTCTTGTAAAATTCAACGATACATATATATAGTATACATTCTAATAAAATAGTCAGTCATAATCTGCAATTTGTCAACTTTTTTAGGAAAATTGGATGAAATTACCCTATTTCCTTATTATGTAACTAAGTCAGTAGGTATCGACATTAAGTGACAAATAATTTGTAAATCATAATGGGATGTCACTTAATGTTTTTTACTGGATTAACCATTAACGGTAGGAGTTAATATATTGGAGTTTAAAATCACAAATGCATTATGCTTTCTTCCTTATCAACTCAAGTCTAACTTTATTAAATTCATTATGTCTAGATCCAATTAACATTTTTGTTGGCACAGTTAAATTCTTTAAACTATCCCTTTTGGTGCGCAGTGGTAATTTGAAAAAAAAAAAAAAAAGTGAAAGGGTGGTTTTTTTTTTTTTTTTTTTTTTTTTTTTTTTACTTCTGAAATTTCAAATTCTTGTGGTATTCGCAGGAAGGCCCATTATTAGCTCCAAATTGGAATGATAATTAATTAAGATAGCCAATTTATGACATTTTCTGTCACAGTAATCCGCGTTTTCATCTCATATTTGCACAATTCTCTATGAATGTAGTTCTTGAAATGTTTAAGTTTGATGGCCGTTGTTAGATAAAAGTAATCTATAAATATATCCAAAAAACGAAATGAAAATAATGAGCATGAGTAATTCATTTACTTTATTCTTTTTTTTTCTTCTTCTGAACCGCAGATTATATATATATTTTTATTTATTATTTTCTTTTATGACTTTTTTATTGTA
>JAPMOR010118157.1:592898-658206 GCA_026543865.1 Argiope aurantia
TAGCTTTTGAAAAATCCAAAAGCTAATATTTTCGTAAATTATTAATGTTTAAAGTATAATAAAAATTTTAATTATAATTTTCCCGTGGTAATTCGAAGGAATAATTAATTTAACATTTGTATATTAATTTATCGAATTTAAATATATTTTACATCAATATATTTCATTATTGAAGTGAAATTAATTTGCCTTCATTGTTGCTTCTATCATTTCAACCTAATTTATTTCCATTGTTGATATCAAGATATGATCCAACTTATTATTTAATGTTGAGTATGTTTCAGTGGTATGCTTTTGTTAAAAATTTTGTTATCCTTTAGATAAAGTTCAAGTGCAGAATCAAGCATTGGTGAAAAATTTTTTAGTTCATTTTTGAAAACTGCTATTAGGATTGGCCTTAGGAGGTGCATTAGAAATAAATTTCCTAACAGAAGCAATTTTTCTATTGGAAACAATCTTCAGTAGTATCTGATCAATAGCCGAATTTCAACCAGAATATAAACAAATTTAGTAAAAAAACCCAATTGCATTGTACGTCTTTAAATGTTATATGGAAAAAAAACACTTTAATTTAATAGATATGAAAATCAAAAATAGAAGAGTACACACTTTGTTTGACATAAAATCTAAAACTGATTAAAGAGCTAAGCTTAAAAACTTTTTTTATAGATTATTGCCATAATACCCGCGTTAATTTTATTAAAAGAACAGTGCTTTCAGGAGTGATGAATAATCTTTTGAATCCAAGACTCATAACTTTCAAGAATGGTAAAGATTTAAAGAACTACTCAGAAAATTTTTCAAGTATTCATTCGTGTCTTGATGAATGCCTAGCAAGGGAAAATATCCTCCCTTTCAATGCAAGATTCGTATTAAAAGTACTTCTATTGTACAATCTGCCTGGCGCATGTTCTATATAACCCATTTTGAGACACGAATTTTTCTTGAATAGGCTGTTGTCACCAGATGTAACTCTTCTCTTTGTAACGTAACTTGGGGAACTTTAAGCTCTAAACCTATCGACATTTTACTGCTTGATTTGATCGTAAAACTTCTATTAAAAATGCGGACAAGCCGAAAAACTACTTTCACATAGAGAAACAGATGGACTTTCTTACCGAATACTAACAATTGAAAGGAACCGAGATCCATAGATAAAAAAGAGTCCACAGCCTTGTGATACGTTCAAACAGTTAGAAATCCTATCAGCCTTTAATGCATTTATTTCATTTCATTAAATAGCTAATACTGTTTTAATGCAAAGCAATAATTATAATTGCACAGATACATTTATTAATTCTATTCTTCAAAGCAATATCATATTCATCATCGAATTTTGTTGAATATAGATAAATGTTTTCCATTTATTAAATATGTTTTCTTTCTTTAATATGCTGAACTTTTTTTAATAGTCCTTATTATTACTAAGAAATTTTTTTCATTTACGCTTTTCGCAACTTATCACAAGACACAAAACTTCCTCCGATTTAAATGTGCTTTGATTTTTTATAGAGATTTTAAATATATATTTAGAATATATTTATATATTTTAAAGATATAATTTCTAAAAAATATTTTTTTATGTTTATAAAAGAAACGTTTTTATTTTCTACCTCCCCCCCCCCCCCCCGAAAAAAAAAGACAAATATGATTTGCTAAAAGCAGTAAACAACTCTTGTATTTAAACAGTGAAATAAAAAATAATATTAAACAGTAAAAAAGAATAAAAGTAACTACATTTATCAAGATACATTAAATAAAAACGTCTATAAAAATAATTAAAAACGCTTTTACTAAAAACTCACTCTAAACAGTAAAAAATAAATAATTAGATCCAAAAATTTTTAAATTTGCCTTTTATTACATATTAAATGCTTGACCAAAATCTATATACAAAGCTTAAGCAATCATTAAAATTACTTTTGTAAATAAATATTTGTCTCGGTTAATAATCGGGATGAAAATAAATTTAAAAACTTTATATAAGGATTTTTTTATATTTTACTGCATTTTAATAAAAGTATTATTAAAAGTTCACGCGTACTTTTTTAATATTTCATCAAGATGTACAGAAAAATCAAACTTGTTTTTGCGAACTAATCACAATCATTAACTGTTATACATGATTATGACATGTAAATATGAGGGATTCCCTACCTTTAATAGGTATAATAGTTTTCATTTGGATATTAAATTTGTGGTGAAAAAATAAAATATTCAAATCAGAAATGAAGTATACAGCTCATATCATCAATCGATCCTGCAATCACGAATTCTTACGAAAAACGTTATTTCCCCTTCTCGGGAGTTCATTCCCCTAATTGGAGGGACCACCCAAATTCTAACTGTCAGTGAAAACCACAAAACGACCTTAACAAGCAGATGACCCACCTCGTTAATTGCATTTAAGGGGGAAAGCACTGATGACTTTCTACGTCGGAGCCCGGTTTAAAGCAGTTTGTGGAAAGCAACTTCCTACGTTCCAGCCGGGTTTAAGGCAGTTTTTGGAAAACAACTTCCTACGGTTTAGCCGGTTTTCAAGAGACACGTTGAAGCGACTTTCTACGTTCCAGCCGATTGAAGAGTTAAATAACTTGAATCTTCAACTCCAAGCAGCAAATGCACATATACTGGATACGAGTGATAAAGTTAATGCTTTTTGTAGAAAATTGAAATTGTGGAGCTGAAATTTAAAGCCAAAAACCTAACAATGTTTGCAAATATGGGTGATTGTACTAATAAGGCTGAAGAAGAACATGTAAAAGTTGTTTTTGTAACTACTGAAAATCCTTTAGCCATGTTGGAAAAGAATTTTAAGAAGTATTTTCATGCTGAGGACAAACTGATAGCAATTTACCAGTGAATTAGGGATCCATTTCATAAGACTTCCGAATGACTCTCAATAGATGAGGAAGAAAAATTCATAGACTTCACCACAAGTGGCGAAACTAAAAGACAATTTAGTAATAAATCACTATTTGAATTTCGGGTAGGAGTAAGGATGATTTTTCTGTGCTAAAAACAAGGACATTTTCACATTATAGTACCTATCAACATCCTACCTTTGTGAAACTAGATTTTCTGCTGTGGCATCTTTGAAGACAAAATATAGAAACGTAACTGAGAGTGGCTATTTCTAATATTAAGCCTTCCTTCGAAAAACTTTGCTCTGCAAGACAGGCCCAAGAAAGTCACTAATAATTATTAAATTTGTTATTAATTTAGTATGTTTTGATTAAGTAAGTTATGATTTAGTAAGTTGTTTTACGTTAATAATTTATTAAATATGTCGAAATGTATTTTGTTTTATATGTGTATGTGTACTTTCCTTTCAGTCAGTTATTCAATTTTTTAAAATAATATTTTCTCTTGGATATTCTCGCGCCCCCATTCTAGCGTGCTGGCGCCCCCCTAATGGGGCGCGTCCCACAGGTTGAGAATCGCTGACTTAAAGTATTAATTCTATTTTTATCAACTTCAGATAAAAGTAGCGTAGAAATGTTTGATTTTTTAAAGTGACATATCGGTATAATATGAATGTCGCGCTGGCGTCCTGGCCTATGGGTAGTGCGTCTTCTTCATGATCTGGGCGACTCGGGTTCGAGTTCTGGTTCGGGCAGTGTTGTTCTTTACCCTGTGATCTATTTGTGAGGTGTGTGAAAGAGTCCCCATGTGAAGGGTTGTGCAAGCGAGTGTCATCTTCATATGAGCTAGAAGTCCGACTTCTGCTCTCGGGTGCTCGGAGGTCTTTATCCTTTGAAGCTACTGCACAAACTCGGCTTATATTACTGATTTCCTCTGAGGCCTTTTGTATATCGCAAGTTCCTTAAGTAACAACAAGATGAATGTCGCTTAGCAATGATTTTCTCCTTTGTTGTTGGTGAATAAGAAACTAGTTTCGTAATTTTAGAAGGTTTCATTTGCCCTGCATATTAACAAATATGTTTTTGTATTGCAGTTTCGAAAGTAGGAATAAATAATTCACAAAATTCACTAGAAGGGATCGCAAAATAATTTTCCCAAATGTTTTCGAACGTTATATGAAAGCGTGAAATAGGGCATTTGAGAATGACACTTTATCAATCGAATATGGATTTCTGATCTGAGATTTATATGCAAATTTACTATATACATCTATACTTATCTATATCTATACTTATGATAAATCTATAAGTGTGTGTGTGTTGGCGGTCTACAGGTCAGGCCTTTTCACCTACATATTTTGCACATATGTGCATTGTAGGTTGGAAAGGTGTACCTCGGGGCGATTTTTTTTAAATATTTAATTAGAATTTTAATGAAATAAATATTAAGTGAAATTTCGGCTTTTTTCTGCTATAACTTTCGAAAATATTACAGCACAAAATTGATTTTTACATCATAATGAAGTTCATAAAACAATTGTTTCGATGATACTAATGTTTTAAACAAGAAATTAAGTTTCACTTTTTAATGAATTTCATAAAAAATAATTTAATCATATTTTTTTAACAATGGAGTTTACACAAAATAAAAATAAAATTTAACGTGCATGAACATGTTACGCGAGCATGGGGGAAAAAATCGCTTTTATCAATAAGTTGTCATCATATAGACAAAAACTCAAATTAAAAAAAATCAATTAAATATCACTGCAAACCTAGAAAAGCATAATTTTCAATACGCATTTCTATGAAATGGTATACATGAGAAATATAATATTTTCTAAAAAATAAATATAAGACTAAATTTTTTATGAACTTTTACAAAATCTGCATTATTAATTCTATAAATCAGTTTCATTTAAGATAAGTGTGGCTTAATATACATCCTTTCATTTCAAGGCTCGTCGGCTAATTCATAAACATTTAATAATAGAAATTAAATTGAGTAATGTTAATGAAGTAAATAACTATAGTATATGCAACTTGAATCTATAAATACTCTAACAGATGACGAATGTTTAGATTGTAGCTCGATCCTCTCCTCTGTGAATCATATTTAACAAAATGTTCTTGAGACAATAATATTTTAAGGATTTGCACTCCAATCAATTAAATCAGTCACTAAAGCCGATTGATTTATGAAAATTTGAATATCACTATTCAATAAATGGGTGATTTTAGACCACTTTATCGACCGATTTAAAGATGATTTCCGAATCATCCCCCAAAGTTCCTCAAGACTGATTGGTGTAAAATTATGAAAATGTTGATTGTTCTAAGCTATTCCGTTTAAAACTTCTTAAATCGATCAAATATGAGAGCAGAAAGAAACGTCCATATATTCAATTAAAAGTTGAAGTGTCAAGAATATTTTGCAGAATATGATTCTTTAGGACCAAGGACTGAAAAAAACAAATTAGACTTCATAATTTTTTGAAGTATTTATATAGACAAAAATAAAACATTGTTCATCACTTCATTTAAATCCTTTTGATAGTAAGCCCACAAGTACTGAATTTTATGATGAACCTGAGTAATTCTTGTTGAGTAATTCGTGGGATATTACATAAATTATGAAAATTCTATTGCGCACATAAGACTAAGATATTGAATAACACTGTTTTCAGTGCTGGTATTTTTTAAAAAATCTTTGGAATCAATAAAAAATGTTTTTATATTAATTACAGTTTTATCATTTCCACTTTAATTTCAAAATGAAATTTCAAGGGAGCTGATAGAAAATTAGAATGCTATATAGTACATTGTGACTTAAGGCTTTCATAATAGTATGATTTAATTATATGGTTGTTAAAATTTCATGCTTACTTTATTTTGATGAAGAATCTATTAAAAGACAAGTTACATAAAATATTTAATTGAAGATTTTAACTAACATCAATATTGATGAACCAGCTGGTCACCAAATGCAGATAGTAGATAATAAAATAAAAAAATATGCTTGCAAATAATGCTCTGAATTATCTTAAATATGTTAAACCAATCCCTCAACAATTGGTAATATATGAATGAGAGCATTAAAGTAATAATTTCTTAAATAAAGTATCAGATGCCATTATGAGCATTGTAGAGATGAAAAATAGTAGATGCAACATGAGCTCTGATAAATATATTTCAAAATTTAAAAAACGAATTTTTTAACTAAACAATGAATTTAGTGAATAATAGTTAAGTGTAATTGAATATTCGTCTTATATTGAGTGTGAGTTATAAAAGTATATAGGAGGGCAACAGATATTAGAAATTCATTTAAGCAACCAGATGCCATTTAAATGAATGCTTGTAAAAAGGTCACATAATAATAATTTTAAATCTTTTTCGAATATTTTTTCTTAATATTTTGGGCTTTTTTTTCTGTTATAATGAAGCTGGAAGAAACGTCTAACTCCAATTTAGATTGCTTATAACAGCTGGTTATTTATAGTTCTGTGAACAATTATGTATTAATTCATTATTAAATATTTTATGAATTGTATATCTTAATGGCGTAATAAAGCAGGATAATTTAAGATATAGGCTATAAAATATAAAATAACTTTTTAACCTCTTATACAAAAAATCAACCTTCACTATTATAATCTAAGAAGTACTCTAAATGCATGCCATTCTTATCGCTTCTTTTAATTTCACAAATTATTCAATAAATTCGTATAATTGTTTTGGCATTAAAAGCATTTCAGACATTGCAAACACCTTCGGTATTTAACAGGCAATATTGCATCATTTGTCAAGTTTATGGATGCGTACTAAGAAGACAGCTAGGCGAATATATTTGAATTATGTAATATAGGCAAGTATAAAGTGCAGCAGTTGTAATTAATTCCTCGAACATTTGTATACAAATCCACAACCATTAAGTAGACTAATTTGGCCCTGCCAGAATGACGCGCTTCGGTTGTATCTGCGTCCACGTAGGTGGGTCGCAATAATGACTTATGTACAGTGTACGGGGATCTCTTCAGATAACATGCAAAGAACAATGCTGTATAAAATAATAACCTACAGATGTGAAATGTTATAAATGAATTAATATAACGTTTGGGTTCTAGTCTGCAATTTTAAGCAACATATATAACAATTAGTCTCTTTAATGAATTTCTGTGCAACAGTATTTGTATACGCTTAGTAAATTCAAATGTTTTAGAATGTTAAAATGTATATAAATGAAATCTTATTTGTTCTGTGCAAATTAGATACAAGAATAATAAATAAAATAAATAAAAAAATATTATATAGTAATAAAAAATTTAAAAAATAAACAAAAATAATCTGAATAAGAGTGTCTACTCTAATGATGGTCAGATAGCCAATCTCTAAACCATTAGATATAAGCTAATATTTCCAATTGAAAAAAAATGCTTTTAATGAATTAAAAAGTTATATTCTAAATTGCTCATGTTTATCCTGCTCTTTTACTCTTTAAATTTCGTATAAAAAAGTCTTCAATAATTCATCTTCCTAAAAAAAAAGAACCGTAAACATGATTAAATTCCTAATTGATTTTGGAGAACGGTTCCAATTAGATTAATCTTATCAATTTTAGAGCATTATTTAATACATCTCGTACTTTATTTATAATTTATCCTTTAACTTCCACAAGTTACTAATTTTTTGTAATCCCTTTTTTATTTTTATTCATACTGGACATTATGATGTTCATTTATCCAGTTTTATTGTACTCCAGATATTTTTCATTCCAGTTTAAATCCTTTCTTTTTATGTTATATGTATTCGTATTTTGTCATTTGTTTGTTTCTTTAAAACTGATTGCTGCGTTTTTTTTTTTTTTTTTGATAAAGTGCACGTACATCTATACCAAACCGAAAAGGGGCCACATGAGCGTTATGGTATGGTATGGTGTGGTGTTGGTGTTAAGTGTTAAATTGCTTACGTCCTTAAATGTAATACTAAAAGATTACAAAATATAAATTTGGTATACAGCTTCTTTGGTCTATTAGTTATATTTAGTATAACATATTTCATATCCTATCACATAAAAAAGATCCAATTGTTTATTGACTAAAATTTACAGAGTAATAGCTTTTGAAAATGAATAAGCTCACATATTTATTTCAAAGATACTTTTGGGCAAAATTAAAAATGACACTGATAATTATTTATTAATATTATCATTCAACAGAAATGCATAAGACTGGCCTTTAACATGAAAGCACAAAAATAATAAAAGCATGTGCAATATAAATCAAATTAAAGATCAAAGTCACTCCAATTTAAAGTAAATAGTTTTTAAAATGTAATAATGATAAAACATCTAATGAACTAGAAGTAAAAGCATATTACTATTAAATTTATTCGAAATAACTTTCTTTGATTGAAATACTGAAAAACGAATCTTTAATATATATAACTGTATTCAAGTATTTATTATTAATAAATTTATGTTTACTTATTTTAAATAAACAAAAGTAATATAAAAAGTATCCTTTTGTCTACCTCCCCTTCATTTTTGTATCATGAAATTGAAATTCTGCAGACAGCGGACGTTAAATTAGCATCGAAGCAATTCAAGTGCCCCCCTATATTCCATAGACAATATTCATAGACTAATGCATTTAATGCCTATTTAATCGCATGCTGCGGAGACTTTATAATCACGCATCTTTTAATTGTTTTTAAATTCCAGTTTATGAAGGTTTTCTTTGTAAGAAAAAGATATATCTCGTTCATATTATTTAACTTTCAGTTTCTTAAATGGAATATATTCACTTAAATTAAATTGTAATTTCTGATTCGTGATAAATTATATTTATTCAGTAAGCCTATCTTCGAATTCGAAATCCTCTTTAATAAACTTATACATACTTCAGTTTAAAACTAATTTCCAGTTTTCAGAAATGTCTTTCTTTTTTCTAAAATACATTTTAAATTTCTTAATATCTTGTTTTACGTAACCAGTTTATAATGGCAAAAGTTAACAAAATAATCTGGAGATGTTTTGAAGGTATATCTTATAAAGGATTAAGTAAAAAGAACAAAAATAAGGCATGTTAAAGGTTTTTCGAGATAATAATTCAGTGTTCCAAAGCGGTAATAACATTTTCTTGGTTCACATAATCAAAAGAATTTTAAATTTAATAATATATTCATACACACTCTTTATTGAAATTCTATTCATTAAGAGTGTAAACAGCAAAAATCAGATATTAAACTGGAGTTAAAAATAGATATTCAAAGGACCATTGCTCTGTCAGCTTAACTGTTAAACCAGTGTTTATTGTTTTAAGTATTAGAATCTAAACAATATTTTTTCTTAATTTGAAAAATTAAATAAAAATATAATTGCACAACTTCTTCATTATTATATATATTGACGAATTAAAATTAAAAATTAATTCTTCCCGTCAATTATAGAATTTTTCCAATTGGAAGTAACTTTTTACCTAACCAACATTGTCTGCCATAGTTCTTTAAAATATTATAAGAATTTAGTCAATAAACTAAAGCTTATTATAAAGGATATTAAAACAACTTTTAATGCAAAGCATGATTGAAAACACATTTTTGAAAAATATTTTATACATTTTGAAATATTAATAAATTAATTTATTAATATTTTTTTTATGTTTAGCACTATGTAAATACATGAATTGCATTTATCAAAAGTTTCATTATATATAATAATTAGTAAATTCGATTTTCTTTATGTATATTTTTCTTTTACGTGACTTTTGTCATTTTGCATGGCACAATTTCTTTTAAACAATCAAAATGTTTAATTCCATATAATGAGGAACAGAAGGAAACATGTTAAAATATTAATTTTAAATTATGTTAATTTTATTAATCTATTAGAAAGGGAAAGAAAAGACTGAATTATAAATTCATGAACCATGAGAAATGGAATAGTGAGATATCTTTTCAATTAAAATTGGTGAATATTATTATTTTTCAATGCCTTGTTATTACGGAACCACAAATTAGCTGTTTGGACTTTTCTTTCTACAAAATAATAATTTAATTTCTACTGCAATCTATAAAGATGTATTAATATAATTTTTTCATGCAACAAATCCAAAAAAATTTCTTTTCTATTTTCCAACATGGTGGCAGGAAAATTGGAAAATTAGCATTGCTCAAAATAGATTTATAAAACAAATGAAATTTTCCAAGACTCAGATCAGGATAATCCCTATCGAATAAACTTTCATACTGAAGTAAAAATAGCCATAACATTTTATATTTTCTAATTCTATGGTGAATAAAAGCTATATGATTACTCTTAAAATGAAGCTGAGAGATATCAATATTTTACTTAATGATGAAAAAAATCAATAATAATTAATCATGTATCCTCATAGCTCTTTTCTTCAATCAAAAAGTTCTGAATACTGCACTTTAACGTCCATTGTCAAAGGAGACTCAAATCAAAAGGGAGAAAACTTTCGATCACAATTTGTTTTCCAGATTCAATATGAAATAGAATTATTCTCATGAAAGGGAGGACGAAATGTTGCAAGATAAAATTTTGTCATTCATTGTTTTGGATTTTTATTAGATATTTTACATCTTCGTAGACACTTTTATTGTGAATAAATTTGTATTTAAACGGAGATTTATAATTGTCTTTATTTCAATTGGATTTCCGTATCCACCTTGTTTACATACTCGTATCATTTTAAAGATTGAAGCTTTATAACTATTTTGACATATTATCTTTACTTTGAAACTGATTTCATAATATATATTAAACTCATTTGTATTCAGAATCGCCTTTTTCTTCTAACGTTTCGGCACAATAAAATAATACCTAAATGGCAAAGTAAACTGAATCTGTATTATTCCGTATTTCAAGCAGAAATCCCAACCATTAAAAGGGTATTGTGAACAGTTTCAGCATAACGAACACCAATATAAATTTGGACAGATAATCAGTATGTTGTGATGGCTGTACTCAACCGTAAATCACACCACAGTTTAGTTAGATAGATTCAATCTCTAATGCATCTCAATAAAAATATACATCTACTACGGCTCAAATTAATTGTCGGGCGCATGCGCAAACTAATTACCAAAACAACACATAATGATAGGCAATCATAGGTCTCTTAGGTATTATTGCTCTCTGAGCGCACTTCTATTTGGAATCTAAAAATAACAAATCTCTTTTAAACAATCAAATAAGATAAGCAGTAGAAAGCGGTAAAAGTACATATGAATTATTGCCCAGTGTCTCAAATAAATCGAAAGAATGGAGTAGAGAAGAATTTACATTCATTTCAGGACATGGTCATTTCCCCTTACACCTTCTTCGTTTCAATCTCCAGACAAATGATAACTGCACTTAAGATGAAAAACATGATTCAATGCATTAGGCAACAAAGTGCCCAAGAACACTCTCCTGACATTCCCAAACTTCATTTCTACATAAAAAAATAAACTAAAATGGCTTAAAAGTATTTTCAAAAATAATTTATGAAGAACCAACCTTCGATTTTTAATGCTTTCCATGTGTAATAAAAGCAAGAGTCATTTAGATGGACGCCATTGAACCAGATCCCTTTTAAATCGTCTTTTTATTTTACCTTATATATTTATTTCTTTATTGCTTCGTTATTATTATTACTTTCCTTTTTGTCATTTATTTGTTTCTATTACTTTATGTATTTTCTTTGTTCCTTTTAACTTTTAGATTCCTTTTAAAGTTTTTTTTTCATTATATCTGATATATTTTATAAACTCTTAACTGATTTATTATTTTGCCTTCTGTGCCATTTATTTGTTAATATTATTTTATGTATATTTTTTTGTGTGTTTTTGTCTATCTTTTTATGTATCTTTCATTTTGTACTTTGCAATGCATCTTTCCATATGAAAAACAACCTTTCCAGTTGGAATTATATAAAAAAAATATTAAAAAAATTCCTTATATGGTACATTGAGTAATACCGCATAGAGCATCTAATACACACAATTTCAAGTTTGCGTAAAATTGGCGACATAAAAAGATGCGATTTTATTAAATATGTTGCATCAAATTTAAATTTACCTTTAAATTTGTTTACTTTAAATAAAATATGATATATCAATACATAAAATTCTAAATTTTGAATAAATAAATCAAATATTAGTTTCCTAAAAATAAAATAATTTTTAAAGCTTACAACAGAAAATTCTAAAATTTAAAAACGTTTTTTGCACTGTATATTATTGTGCAGTATAATAGTGGCAAATATACATTTTGATAATTTGTATTAGTTTCATTAATATTCCTTATATTAATTTCTTTAAATTTATTCTAATTTCGAAAAAATAATTAAAAAAATCCCACTATAATGAATATTATAATTGCACAAAAATTTTTGAAAGTTAGAGAAAAAAAAACAATTATACAATGTAAAAAATTTAGTTAATTGCCAGCATAAGAAATCAAATATTCGCTACAAAGAATGATGAACTGTGCAATTTTTCATGAAATTTCTTGAGACGGTTTCTGAATTCTGTTAGATGCAATCACACTTTACATTTCAGAAATATGATATTAGTTTAATTTCATTACTCAAATCCAAAATATCACTATTTTCAAGAATTTGCTAATTCAAAGATTAATAATACAGATATGAAAAATCTGCGATATGACGGAGTTCTGAAAAAATAGTATCGTTTCGTAATTTTTTCTACAGAAAATTTATTATTTTAAATAAGAATAAGGCTTGAATAGAATTTAAAAAGATTATTTTTGGCTTGCAGCATAGTGGCGTTACAACGGTTTGAAACTTGCACTAAATTGGAATGGTGGTGTAATAGATATGCAATTTTATTTAAATATTTCTACTCAAAGAAAGAATATAAAAAAAACCCAGAAACAATTATATAATTTTTATCAAATTCTAGCAAATGATCGTATAAATATTTAAAATAGCAAATAAAAGATTAAATGCAATTCTAACTTAAAAAGTAGAACTAATTTTCTCGAAGAGTTACGAATAAATAAATAAATAAATTTTCTGTCTCGTAAAGAATTTCTCACAAAGATAATATTATTATAAAAGTAGAGAAACAGCTAAAAAATATAGTTATACAAATAGAGTAAAAATAGAGTTACAATTATCATCAATTATTAAACAGCAGTTGTTAAAAGTTGACATCAGGTATTCTAGACTACTGATAAGAAAGGAATAAACTTCCATCTACACAAATCCGAAGGGAGGTTTTCAGTCTAAAATATAAGGAAATATGAAATGTAATGTTATACAATTTTTTTGCTAGATTAGCTCATTCCAGTGATCATTCAAGTGTGTGCATTCCCATTTGAACAAACAAATATCCCATGCTTCATCTTTAGCGTCTGTGCATAATTCTAGCTTAGAAGGTACGTGACTCTTAAAACTCATTATTTTCATTTTTAATCATGAATTTTTCTTACAATTTAAATTTAAACAATAAATGCTTTTCTAAAAATAAATTTTTTGAAAAAATATATGGGTATTTACTGAACTAAATTAATTCAAAAACAAAAACACTTTTCTACATTTGAACTGTAGCTTCTTTTGAAGTTAAATAAACAATTTACTAAATTGTTTATAAACATTTTAGTAAACTGTTGTTTACTTAATTGAAGCAAAACAACATTATCTTCTAAGCACTTCTTCAGATACATATTGAACGAAAATAAATCCATCGAATTGCTTCTTTTATGTTTTAAATGGAAATCCTTTTTCTCAGAGGAATTAAATATTTTGCTTCAAAAACTGAATATATAATGAATAAACAAAGGAATTTTTAAATAATGAAAAATAACGGATTTTACATCGAGTTATTTGGAATTTCAAAGCAACTAAATATTTTAACTATCATCTGTTTATTTAAAGTAAATTTGCATTGGTATTTATCTATTTTCAGATTTTTTTGACTTTTAACTCTAAACAAAATAAGAAACTTCATTTACAATAGATTTCGTGATATGAAGACATTGAATTCATTTTTTTACTTTTTGCACTGAAATTGCAAACGTCCAATTTCTACGAATGGAGATAAATTCTAAATTTTTGCCTGTTCAAAATTATATTATATTTAAGATTTTTATGGAAGGAAATTTGGAATATCATTTTACTGTATCATGTTTTCCAAACTCTAATACAAGGAGAACTTTAAATAGCCTCAGAGTGAAAAATTAAAGTTTAAGCAGTCGTTACGTGGACTAAAAGGGACAAAGATTTAACTGCTCCTCTTAATAACATCTATTAAAGTAAAATATTATGTAAAAACATAAATGTTATGTTTTAATTTTTTTTTTGGTTTCTTGTTCTACATAATCACACAGCTTAAATCAAGGCATATCTACTTATTTTTTACGGTTTTAAAAGAACCATATAATAATCCCCTAATGCTCTTAAATGAAATGATATAAAACTCACTACATACACATCAAAAGAAAATATTCCTTTCCAAAAGGATAATCTGGCCCTTTCCCAATAAAATTATGCTTCTAATGCATACTTTCCACGTATTAAGATAACCCTATTTTTACAAAATTTGTATTGCAATTTGTAATCTGAAACTATTTTTATAAAAGTAAAAAGTATTTAAGCAATAAAGTTTTAAGCTTTTAACTACCATAAAACTCTTACATTTATTTCTGCTTTTGAGTTAGTTTAATTGCTATAGTTTTCGACTTTATTTGGAAGAAAGCGTTTCACTTTCCATTTAGTAGAAAATCAATATGAAGATATCTTCGCTTTAATTCTTCTGGGAAAACAAGGTAAAGCTAATTTACTTTTCCTTAATATGTT
Source organism: Argiope aurantia (assembly GCA_026543865.1). Classification (NCBI taxonomy): domain Eukaryota; kingdom Metazoa; phylum Arthropoda; class Arachnida; order Araneae; family Araneidae; genus Argiope; species Argiope aurantia. The sequence continues at coordinate 607,591 of JAPMOR010118157.1, forward strand.
CGTAAGAAAATGCAAATATTTTTCGATTTAATTATTTGTGCCTACATTTCAAGCGATAACAAAAAGAATTTTTAAAAAATACAACGTACCTGGTTAGTTGAAAATGTTTGCTTGTTTAATATTTGAGTATGTTTTTACCTTCGAAATACTAAATAAATTATTCAGAAATATTCTTGTCAATTCCAATAGACTGTTTTAGAACTATTGTAACTAGAAAATTTTGCACTTCATGAATAAGTAAAATACTGTTGATTATTCAGTGTTCGTTATTAATACAATTTTGAGGCCATAATGATTAATACAATTTTGATATCATAATATTGCTTTAAAATTGTTTATCATTTCATCAATATTCTGGTACAATATTAAAGATAAATAGGAAGTAGAACTGCAAAGTAATGTGAAGAAAGATTTAATGTTTTCGCCTGCCATTACTTACATGATCACGAAAAAAATGTAAGGTGTAATAAGGGGTTCTATAATTAATAAACTTTGAAAGCTGCGAAATCTTAATCAAATTATATAAAAGAATCAGTTTTGAAATTTAATAAATTGATTTTCAAAGATCCGTAATTTATTAAAACGGAGTTATAAAATTGGAAATATATTCATGTATTACAAAGGTATATTTTTAATTGTAAAACAGAAAAAAATTTGAAAAATAATGATTTTAAAAGTTTTTTGCTCAAGTGAGTAAATAACAAACCAACAACAGATGTTCTTCCGAGTCTGAGCATATACTCACGAGTATATGCATCAGAGCATTAAAATGTAAATTTATCTATATTATAGCCACTGTACCCGCTGTAGCGCCAGTTTTGGTTTATTATATATATATATATATATATAAGAAAGCAAAATTCGTAGAATGTTATGCCGTAAAGTTTTTGAATTCTTATATGTAGCTTCTTAAACTATTTTAGAACCTTCAATCTTGACAAGAGTAGTAATTAATTAATATTAGAGATTTGGGATAAACAGTATTCTTGTCTGATCATTTGATACATATTTGCAAACTTTGTCTAGAGCTCTAATCTAGATCCTGGCTAGAAATATGTGGAAATGGGAGAAATATGAAGTTTCTAAATTGATACTGATTACTTTAAAACGTTAAAGTTTAAGAGCTTAAAATTGTCTGAGTCTCAAACGCTCAATATATACCTGATTTAATACTAATTGTAATAATTAATGTAGAAATCTAAGTATAAATAACTGCTAATGAGGAATTGCAATAATTACAAAATTCCCGTATGTTAAGTAAATAATTGTCATTGAATAAGTTACAATGTGTACTTAGAGAATATCAATAGCCATGGAAATAGCTACATGTTTTTGAAAAATATTTTCATTATATTTATTTATGTGTTGTGCAAGTTTCTGTTTGCGTGTAGAATTTGCTTGTAACTTGCCTTTACATTCGTATTGTTTTAATACAGTGCTGAAAATAATTTTAGTATAAATAACTGCTAATAAGGAATTGCAATAATTGCCAAATTCCCTTATATTAAGTAAATAATTGTCATTGAATAAGTTACAATGTGTACTCAGAGAATATCAATAGCCATGAAAATAGCTACATGTTTTTGAAAAATATTTTCATTATATTTATTCATGTATTGTGCAAGTTTCTGTTTGCGTGTAGAATTTGCTTGTAACTTGCTTTTACATTCGTATTGTTTTAATACAGTGCTGAAAATAATCTTAGTATAAATAACTGCTAATAAGGAATTGCAATAATTACAAAATTTCCGTATGTTAAATAAATAATTTTCATTAAATAAGTTACAATGTGTACTCAGAGAATATCAATAGCCATGAAAATAACTACATGTTTTTGAAAAATATTTTCATTATATTTATTCATGTGTTGTGCAAGTTTCTGTTTGCGTGTGGAATTTGCTTGTAACTTGCCTTCACATTCATATTGTTTTATTACAGTGCTGAAAATAAAGAAAGAAAAGCGAAGAATTTTAAATAAATATTATAAATCACGAAGTATTGATTGATATTTTAGATTTCCTTTAATACCCTAAATATACAATTAGGGAGGTTTTGCTTAATATTTATATAAAGAGTTGAACAAATTAAATTTCTATTTACTTGAATGTTGAAGCGAATAAACGTTCTCGAAATTAAGGTTTTATAATTGTCTTTCTTAGGAAAATAATTTATCATAAAATTATCGAATGAAATTCATTCTTAAATTAATATTTTTTAAAAGATTAGCTTCTTACCATGAAGACAATAGATTATAAGCGAGATTTTTATAAAATATTTGAAGTCACTTTCTGTTTGGACCTCATTTATATGAATAACAGCGCTTTATCAAATAGTTCTGCTTAAAGACATTAAAGCATTATTCTTGCAGTTTTTTTATCATTTTGAATGAATTTTAACCTTTTAAGAACGATAGCAAAAATTATTCACATATCGCCCAAAAATTAAATATTCTTAAACTTATTTTTGATTTTTAAGCTGGATGATTCTTAAAGGTATGCCATGGAATAATTATTCTCATAAATATGCACATATGGTAATTATTTCTATAATTCTATCTGCTTTCACGTTTCTATTCATATTACAATTAATAAATATGGGATAAAATATAGCTTAAAAAAGCGCAACAATAATTAACCTTTAACACTGGGAAAAGTTATCGGATGCATAAATATTCATCTAATGCATTGTCTTGTTTATTGTTCTGAAAATAAATATTTATAATTGTTTTAGGTTGAATTTCCCTGAAAAATTAATCTACTTCTTTTTACCATTCTGTAGGCGCATTCAATAATGAAAATTGAAAAATAAATAAATAAATAAAACGGCAAAATGATGTACCATCTTGAATAGGTAGAGTTACCCTCCGAATGCAAAGGGTTAAAATTAAGGTTATGTAAAATAAATGAATGGAGGTTTAGAATGATGTTATGTCATTAGCATTCTACTTTCGAACAATCATATATCCTGAGTATGTGTCTTTGCATAATTCCAAATGCATTTTTCCAAAATCCAAATAAATGAATAAAAAAAATGTATACTACATTAAGTTACCAGTAAAGAACGGAGGGAAACTGACCCATATTTAGCTGCGAATAAAATGCACTAAAAGCATACTAATACATTGATAATGAACATCCAAAAATAAAGCTGAAAAAGCATATCCCCGCATATCTGTTATTACAAACATCTTGACATTTTGTTTCAAGAGGTTTCAATTTCCATTAAAATTGACTTTTACAATGACGATCAACAAATACCAGGGCCAAACCAGGGTTTAATGTTGTATACATTATGGTATTAGAATAAAAATAAATGTTGGAATCTTCCCGTAGATCTTTCTCAATCAGTTACAAATTTCTTGATTATATATTAGACTCTGCTTTCAACAGCACTATAATGATACGGTTTGATAACATTTTACATTTTGATCAGACCGTCAGTTCTCATACATACACATCAAAATTTCTACTCGAACGAAGTCGCGGGTAAGAGCTAGTCCAAAAATAAAGCTGAAAAAGAAGAAAAATCAGTTATTTTATCTCACTTAGTTGGTAAGGTATTAATTTTAACATTAGATTCAGTGTTCATTCACATTATTTCCTCTAAACAATAAAATATTTTCAAATTTCTTTCTTTCGCTCACACAACAAATCTTTCGAATTTGATGTTTTAAGAGTAATAAGGATATATACTCAGTTTCAATATAAACAAATCTTTCAATGCTCTTGAATATTTCTTTGATGTAAGGAAACAAACTTTGACCAGAAATTTTCACTGTAAGTATTGCATCATACATGAAGTAGCAACCAATTTTAACAAGTAGAATGGAACTTTAAATATGCTTTTAAAGTATTACAAATATACGTAAAAGAAATACTATTACCGACGGCCAGATAATATATAAATCTTACACATCTGAATATGGAAACAGCCCCTTGACGGAGAATGTAAAATATTTCCCAATGTTATCATGGTATAATATCTAAAATGTGCTTTCAGAATAATTTTTCCGTGCAGAATTTAGTCTAGACGTCACAAAATTGTTTTGCCATAGGAAATTTCAAAGTTTATACAGTTTTAAAATTGTAAACATTCCCTTACCAATATTTCAGACATGTCATTTTTTAGTAACATTACTATCTTAAAAACTATGTTTTTATGTTTCATTTACAGCAGTAATGAAATATAAAAACACAGTTTTAAAGCGCAGTTCCCTTTTTTCCACGATGGCACGTGGTAGCAATATATATAAAAAATGAAGTGCGAAAAAAGTATGAAAATGATGTTGAGATAATTTGTAAAAAATCGTAAATGATATATTAATTTTATTCTATTATGAACGGCTTGAAATTAGTCTTACAGCTTGAAGTCCGAAATAAGTCTCAAAGAATAGGGAATTTTTACTAAATTCGAAAGTAACTGAGTTCTAACTAAAAATAAAAATCCTGACCTTTGAATTCTAATTGTTTATATGTGTATATTTGAGTCGTGATTAAGTGCAGTTTAAAAATTATGTCTTGCTAAAGAAAGAGATTATAATTTTTGGGATATGGCATTAATAATTATTCTCATCAGAATTAGGCATTACCAATTACTAAATTTTTGAATAAAATTATGCAATTTTCAAAGGATTGTAATGGATTTTTACAAAATAACTAATTATAGAAGATATTTGTTTTTAAAAAAGGAAGAGTAAATATCTTCTGAAGGAAGAAAAGGAAAGGAAAGAAGTGGTGTGTAAAATAGAAAGATTTACTCCTTGAACGAATGAATTAAAGAAAGAATTTCAGATAAAAAATGAAAACATAGATCGTTAGAGACAGAAAAGTTAAGACTACAAATTAATTCAATAGTAAAAAAGCGTAAAAAAAGGCAGTTTATTGAATTTAACTTAAGTTGGATTTTCCTTAATTAAAGACCAAGAAATTATTTCATTATTTTGATTCTAAAGACGATATTAGCTTGTACAGGGTGTTTCAGTGAACCGTTTCAGAACTTCTAAGAGGGGTAGGGTACATCCTGACAACTCGAAATCATATAGCAATGTGGGGTCGGAAATGCTTTCCTGAAGCGGTGTTGCACACAGAAGCACCATAAGGAAAAGAGACCATAAATGAGAAATCGTTTTAATAATACATGAAAAGAAGAAAAGGTACATGGATTAAAGTAAGTGTTCGAAGTTTCTTCCACGGCTACAATGCACGCCTCACATCTCCGACGCATGGATATCCGAACATTCTGGAATACTCCAGGCATATCTCGAATCTCTCCGGCAGCTACTCCGATTCTTGCAACGAGCTCCTCAGCAGTGTCAAGAGGGGTGTCATAAACTAGCAATTTCATATGATGCCAGAGATAAAAATCAAGATATGGTAAGTCGGGTCAACGGTAGATCGGACGTGGGGGTCCCGTGCGTTGGCCTGCTCGGTGATCCGACTTATCATGTCTTTATTTTTATTTCTCGGGTTTTTTATCGCTAGTTTATGACACCCCTGTTGACACTGCTGAGGAGGTCGTTGCAAGAATCGCAGTAGCTGCCGGAGAGATTCGAGATATGCCTGGAGTATTCCAGAATGTTCGGATATCCATGCGTCGGAGATGTGAGGCGTGCATTGTAGCCGTGGAAGAAACTTCGAAAACTTACTTTAATCCATGTACCTTTTCCTTCTTTTCATGTATTATTAAAACGATTTCTCATTTATGGCCTCTTTTCCTTATAGTGCTTCTGTGTGCAACACCGCTTCAGGAAAGCATTTCCGACCCCACATTGCTATATGATTTCGAGTTGTCAGGATGTACCATACCCCTCTTAGAAGTTCTGAAACGGTTCACTGAAACACCCTGTATAGTGCACATTTGAAAGGCAGATAAGCTTTTTAAAGTTCCAAACACAAATTAATCTTATTTGATCTACTTCCCCTCAAGGGATATAGCTAGTTTAAATGATTGGAAGTCAATTACAGATGCTGAAGTGAATATGTAAATTACATTTAAAACGATTTCAGTTGAATGTGGAAATATTACGACAATTTTTCGACAACAACTGAAATAAATCGATAGCATCTAGGTCATCTTTTATTTTGTATTCTGAATTTTCTTTGAAAGTTGGATATCAGCATTATAGATTGTATCACTTGAACAATTTGCAAATTTAACAATAACAAAATAATTGAAAGATTAACATCTGTTGAAAAAAGAAAACAATATTTCCTTGACATTATTCATGAATAAACTACATTCATGGATTTAGCATTGCAGGCTGAATGCTTGTGAAAAAAGATATTCCGAAATTCGAAAAAAAAGCATATAAGATTATAAAAACAATAGACACTATATGGTCTACTAAAGAAAATGATGAAAAAACAATAATCCATGTTGCCAATTTGGCTCAAAGTCATAAATTAATTTTGATATTTTCTATCCATAGTATTTTTAGAAGACGTCATTTGGCCATCGGAAATGATCACTCAACTGCTAAAGTATTATTACATGCTTTTCTTTTAGAAAAAAAAGGAGTGGAATTCATATCCAAACATCTTCATATTGCCTTGCTGATGGAAGCCAAAGAATTATGAAGGCTCACACATTCTTTGTGAACATGCATTTGAAATGAAGTTAATTCCTACAACTCTAATTGCTTTTCTATTAGCTAAAAAAAATCAAACCCTTATAGGTGTAGATTTGCTACTAGATGCTGGAATCATATTCTATATGCCATGTCAACGTAGTTTCTCTCAGTTAATTCTCAGAAAATCTTGAGATTTGCTGACCTTTTGCTCTCTATAGAAGTAATTGATTTCTCTTATTCAATATTGAAGGGATTCAGTTAATAAATGAACAAAGATAGAAAATAAATGAGTTATTTTTGCGCCATAAGGATATATTTCATCCAGAGCATACGTCAACATATTATTAAGCCATATTGACAGCCTCTCTATTGCAATGCCGTTATATTATTTATTTCTTGCTAAAAAGGAATCTTTAAAGAAAAAAAAAGATTATCTGTTAGAGTAAGGCATTATACAGAAGTGTGAATCTTCATATGCAGCACTTTTAGTTTTTGTAGTGAAACAGATTGGTATACTGCGCCTTTGTCTTTAATATCCGGCATTATATATATCGTGGCAGCCATGCCTATTTCTTTTTATTAGATGGTTTATTACATGAAGTTAAATACATATGTTTTATATTAGCAATGTATTTGGTCAGAATAATGCGAAGCAGATTTGAAACCTCTTGATCATGATAAAACTGCCTTCATTTGCTTGTTTAGAATATCCAGATTTAAAGAACGCCGTTTGGAGTCATAAACGGTCTCTCAGTATTAGAAACGCTTTCACGATCATTTTCAAAATTCTCTTAAGCATATTTTTATTTTCTTCCTCATTTGGATCATATTATGATTTGATTAAAATCAGTATCTGTACACATAGACAACCTAAAATTTGTTAGAGTTATGTAAAACCTTTTAAACTGTTCTTTTAAATCTTTTAAATTACATTCTGTTCATTAAAATTTTAGCTTTTATTCTTACCTTATGGAACATTTATGACATGTTCTTTGGAAGTTGCTTCTGAAAAGCTCCATGATACAGCTTCATTAAAGGATGTTATACAAATGCAATTATTTCAGCAAGCGTGCGCTTTATATGAACATTTCATTCCGAAATTCTTAGAAGCTGCAATACTTTTAAGCTATTATCAAAAAAAAGGCAAGTTGGAAATGTCATGAAGAGGAGATGAAGGCTTTCCATTCTTTAAAATAAGTTTCGGAAATTTTCACATTCTTAAATAAAATGGTTTAGAGAAGCATTATATCATAAAAGTGCATGCTAATTGTGCACAAGACGCAGTTTTATTACAAAATAGAATGGATAAATGGAAATGACCATCTTATTGATTATGTTAGTACGCTGCTTATCAATTCTGAAAGAAATTACTTAATATACGAGAAAAAATATTTTGTCAAATATAATATGTCAGTCTAAAAATAGAATGCCATTTTCCAGAAAATCCAATGCTATTGCAGGACGTTGCTGTGATCCATTTATAAGCCTCAAGCAAGAAAGAAGGGAAAACATTTCAAAGCTCTACGTTTGGACAAGCATGCAAAGCTATATTTTAGAAAATGTTAAGCATTATGATTAGTGTGTTACAACTCTCTGATACAAGGTCTTACTTATTACGGATACTTGTATATGTCTGGTTGTTCGAATATTTAGCCATCGATCATTTTGGGCCTTTGCCTGAAACTAAAATCCTGGTGAAAATGGATGAATGGACTTTTAACGATGAAGATTTTTCATCAATAAAACAGATCATGAGTCAATATATTTGCTTAGACAGGAGCTAAAGCGACAGAATACGTTGTCATTTGAATCGAAAAATCGCTTTTAAAAATAGATTATCTAGAAAAATCATCAGTGATAACGGTTCATAATAAGTTAGTGGTATAATGTAACATGAGTTCTATAATACAACATATTTTTCAGATATTGGCAGCAGTCTCGCATTAAATGGATTATATTGAAAAAATATTTATCAAGGATCCAGGTTAATTATATAAGTGGGCAATGATCATTGTATCTAAATAGAAATTATTCCCTTTTTTTTTTCTTGAATACTTCTAAAAGCTATGCTACTTATCACAAACCTACATTTTTGCAATTTTAGAGATGACTACGTTCCATAAATTATTCCCTGAAATTTCGGATAGGGATAATTTCTCAACGAATTTACTCCTTGTTTAAAATGACTTGTCAATGTCAGAAAAATAGAGAAATTCGTAGTCGAGCAAGTACAGGAGAGTCGCAAGGAATATGTAGATGAAAAACACGCACGAGATCTGAATTTAAACCGATGCTCGTGGCTTGCTTAATATCATAACCAACTTGCAATGCACAACAAAATTTAACATAAAAATTTATGATCCGCCAAGACGGATTTTAAATGTTATTGAATAAACGATTTCCTACCTCTTCTATAATGATGTTTAAGAATGGTTTTGCATCATTTCTTAAGCACTATCTCAATGTGCATGATATTATCTACTACAGCTTCCGTTATTAAAAATGTAGCATTTTCAACTAGAATACAGTTCTTCCAGACAGGCATATTTTCTAGTTCTTTCATAAACGGCTATAAACGCTGATATGAATTCTTTTATGTCATGACTGTTTGTCTACAATTATATTTTTAATTAATTATTAATATTTGTCAAATTTAAAAAAATTGACATTTAAAATTGGAATTAATTTCTAAAATTATTCACATCATAAATCTGACTATTTATTAAATACTAGCCGCCTTTGGCGACCAGCCGGTTCGCCAGTATTACCGCTCGCTACAATTTTCAATTAAATATTTTAAGTAACTGGTCTCTTAAAGGATTCTCAAACAAAATATTTTTAATCTTCAAATTTTGATAGCCATACCAAACTTATACTGTTTAGATCGTTTCGTTCAATTTACTATATATATTTTGCTAATTTGTTGTCATTTCCGGCAAAACTTCAACTTTAATTTAAAATGTAAATGATGAAATTGCAATTAATATTAAGATATTTTTTAATAAAACCAAGCGTTTTATTTTATTTATCATCTTTATTGTTATTTATTAATTATTATTATTATTGAATGTGAGTATAGCAAACAGAATCGCTCGGTATTTAAGTCTTATGTTAACTACAAAATATTTTTCATCATTTATGTAATATCTCAAACAATAATCCAACAAAAATTTCTGAGATTCAGCATAAAATTCAGTTTTTAGTTTTGCTTTCAAAAGGATTGAAATGAAATCAATAATAATATTTTGTTCCGGCCTATAAATATATTTAAAAAATTATGAAGTCTAAATTTAATGCAGTAAGGTATCATATTCTGAGAAATATTCTGGACACACCAAATTTTAAATAAATGAATGAATGTTTCTATTTTCCGCGATCAACTAAGACTTATTTATGAAGTTTTCAATGTTAAAAATTTAGAAAAACTCACCATTTTCATAATCTTAGGCCAATTAATCTTGAGAAACCTGCTCGCTGATTGGCGTATTTTCTTTGAAGCGATCGATGGAAAATCTAAAATTATCCTTTTTTTTATTGAATAGTGATATTCAAATTTTCATAAATCAGTCATTTTAAGTGATTGGAAATTAACTCTTAAAAGTCAGTGATTTAGTTGATTGGCAATTAACTCTATGACCACCATAAAATCGGTGCTTTCTCTTGCGGTGTATGCATTCTCCTTAATATCCGCTCGAATGAAACATCACATACAAAAGTACTACAGAGAACAAACGCATCAAAAGTAAACATAACATTTCAATAGTTGCCAAAAACAAAAGAGAGAAAAATGCAATTAATAAGCAGACGATATTTAGAAAAGTACAGATATTTAGACTGGAGAATGAAATTATCTGAAATTAAAAACACGCACAGACGATATTTACAAAAGTAAAAATATTCAAACCTGAAAAGGAAAATATATGAGTTATTCCATCAATAAATGCCATACGTTTGTTTATATCTTCATTATTTTTTGAGTCATTAAACATCAAAATGGGTCCGGGACTAAATAAACACCCTGTATAGAGAGTGTAAAAGAATAATAATTTTTCTAATAATTTTCTAATTTCTATAAATAATTTTTCTTGAATTTATTTTTTAGAAAAAATACTATTTCATATTTGTTTCATTTCCTACAGACACGTGCCGGAAATTATATTTTTCCAGATTTCATTTCCAAAAAGATTTAATTTATTTTTAATTGGAGCTTTAATCGATGTGATGGCAACACTTTGAAAAAATCTGATTTTTTCCCATGAATGCGAAACGTGCTTAATCTTTATTTTTATTTTTTACGAAAAAAATTATTGAAAAACATAGTTAAAATATTTATTTAAAAATTTATCAAAAATAGAAATTTAATTTTAAGATTAAAACATTAATATCATTTAAAAGATAAATTTTTGATCTTTAACTTCATGTAAAAATCTTTTTTGTGCGGTAATATTTTCGGAAGTTATGGCAGAAACACGTCGAAATTTCGCTTAATTTTTAAATAAATAAAATTCTAGTTAAAAATTCGAAAAAATAACCCCCAGGTGCACATTCCCGGCCTGCAAGGTATACTCGTGCCAAATTTGGTAGCTGTAGGTTGAATGGTCTAGCCTGTAGAGCGCCAACACACACACACACACACACACACACCTACACACACACACACACACAAACACACACACACATTAAGCTTTATTATAAGTATAGATTAAAGCTAGACCATTTACAACAAAGGAACAAGGCTTATTTAAAAAAAATATATATTTATTATTATCTGAGGATACTCACAAGATGCTTAATTATAGTTAGTTATTTCTGCATTTAATTTGACTTAAATGAGTTTTTTTCTATTATTAAAAAAAATTTTCTTTCAGAGACTTGTTAAGAGATGAATTACCGTTGTCTTGCAATTCTTGCCATCCTGTCTTGTAGCAACGATACCGTTTCTGTTATTTTTCTTTTTGTAATACTTATACAACAGATTTCATCATATCATGCCTTTTATTTTGTTAAAAGTATTTATAATCTCTTTTGAAAAGTCATATTTGAGGACTTCCCAAGGCCCAAGTCCACACACACACACACACACACACGCACACACACACGCACACGCACACACACTAAAGGCCCAAGTCCAATTTGAGCAGTAACAACCACAATCCTAAAACATATTTCTAAGTAAAGCAAATTTCCAATGTGCTATGTGATGATATTACTGTCAGTGTCATTTCACTACAAAATTAAGAATCAGTGTTCGTATTGAAAAAAGTATCAGATACAAATAAAAAAAAGTTAACACAGATTTGTAGACCATTTTTTAGCATGATAAATAAAATTATAGAAATTTCAACTACGATAAGAACATGTAACACTTTGCCAGGATTTCCAAAATCATTTCGGTATGAAATGCTATGAATAAAGTATTTATTTATTTTTTATTATTGACTCATATGGAAAATTTGAATCTGAATTTTTTTTAATGCAATGACCACTTATTATTGCATAAAAAAAGCAAGATACATTCAGACACAGATTTCTGAAATAAATAGTTCAAAGATAGCCATTTTAAAAGGAGGGATATTTTAGGCCTGAGTTATTTACTTGCTTTACATGTAATACGATCTAAAATAATGAAAGTCAATATCTGATAAATGTATGAAATTCTGATAAAGAAACTGAAGGAGTTCTTTCATTTAAGCAATTAATTAGGAAAAGAAGCAAATCCTTTAAATTAAAATCCTTTAGTTAGATTAAATACCTTAAATCTTGACAAATTCATTAAATTTAAATTCTTTATTTTTAATGCTTTATTCTATTTTATAGATTTTTTGATATAAAATAAGATTAAAATGACTCTAAAATAAGATTAAATTCTCTCTCTCAAATTCTAAAACAATTTCTAAACCAAAATTGTTTATATCATTTACGGAGTAATAATATAATCCTATAAGGATATAATATAACGACTTAAAGGATGAATTTTTTTCCCATTTTTTTGTGCATTGTTTATTCAATACATTAAAAATCAACATTGAATTAGAATCTGAATAACCATGTTATGTGAAGTAAAAATAATTTTAAAAAATAATCCTATTAAGTTGTTTGAAATAAAAGATAAGATATTAACAAAGGACATATCTATTCTTTTCAAAAATCATTAAGGATACAATCTTTCTTTTAACTGAAACAGAAAACGTATTTTGCTTTGAAGGTAAGCTTTTTCAATGAATTATATTTATGCAAAAACGGAATCAATTTCAGTGAGTGACTAAAGAATTTAATTTCAATGGAATTCATTTGCTTGTTACTTAATAATTAATCCTCCTGAAGAGCAATGCATTGTTTATTTGAAACAATTCTCATAAAAAATAATGATGCATGTTTATTGTAATTATCTTGAACATGGATTGTTTCTTCTCAAGAAAGAGGATCTTCATTCAACGTGGGGTAACATGACTCATTCTTTATAAATTAATTCACTGGAAATGGAATTAAATTTACATTCAGCAGTATATTCAATTTAAGTAAGGATGGATGATTAGAGGATTCCTCTTACTCCACCGGAGGGGAAAATGTGGAAGTTTTGTTGCTTTCAAAGTGTTTGAAAACTAATTTTTTTTCCTTGGATGAAATTTCGCTTTCTATTTAAGTATCTCTATGAAAGAGCGAAAGAATAATAGCTATGTGCATAACAATAGTGTTGAAAAAAAATATTTTGCTTTAAAAAATGTAAAAAAAATATTTTTGCTTTAAATAATAATGAGCTATTTAAAGCATAAATAAAAATAATCGGTCCAACTCTACAGAAGGCCATTTTAGATAAATAATTGTGTTAATATTGAGTATGTCCTCAGTAGAATTACTGCCATGTATCTCTATAATTTCGATATCAGATTTCTATGTTCTATATTTTAGATTAATTCTGAATATTTTATAAATTTATCAATAATTTAATTAATATTTCTTAAATTGTGTAAAGGATTGTTTTATATAAAAAAATCTTAACTATTTAAATAATTTTTTATAAAAATAATAGTTGAAGCTATTTTATATTACTTTATTTACATTATTCACTTTTATTAATACATAGATTCACTGTATTGTAATGATAAAATAAAATCACTTATGGTTAGATTAAATTAATTTTATTTTTAGTTGATACTCATTTTTCTCAAATTAAGTGTCTAGATTTTCTTTTTATCTAATTTAAATTACATACAGGTTTTAAATAAATCAAAAATATATTATTAAATTTTTTCTATGTATATGAAAATATACTACATCTATATACTATACTAAATATACTATTTACTAAAAGTACATTGTGTTTTTGAGATTCAACTGCATAAGGAAAAGGATTCGTTTCGTCGCAAACTCTTTCGTTACAATTTACCTTTATTTGTTTCCATTTTATTTCTTTCAAACTTCAATTAATTGATTTATTATAAATTAATTTCTTAATAAAAGGTTAAAAAGAACCATTAATATTTGTGTTAATGATATGATTTCAGATGTTTTATCTGCTATTTAGTGTCAAATTGAGTGACATAACATATAATTATAAATTAAAAAATACCAGTAACATTAAGAAACTGCCTTATTAGTAAATAACTTATACATTTAGAGAAGAGAAAAAACAGAATTAAATAAGGTGACTTCGTTATCTATTTTTACGTTAACGTGGGGCAATTATTTGTTAACTGTTATCGTAACTGTTTTTCTTTCGAAGTAACATGGTTAATTAGATTGCAATTCAATGCTAATACATTGAATAAAAATATGTACTATTTGGCGAAATATATTTTCGACTCCATTATGTTATATCATTACTGCATTAAAATATCATTCAACATGACATTACACCATCAAAGTTAAAGGATATATTGCCAACTATCAAAACTACGTTTTATCAAACTTGAATCTCTTATTTACTTAATTTGGATAAGAAAAGCTAAACAGACAATTGAAATGGTCCGAAAGAGTATATATTTATAATAGATTTCTATGCATCATTCTTGGTTGGTCGTTTTCTTTAATTTCGAAATGAAATTAGTCTTTTTGATTTGAAACCCACATATCAATATACATTACCATTTTCACAGTAATGGAAGAACAAAATTCATGAATTACCTTTGCGGAGTTTCTTGAATTGCAAAATAACAGTATTATTTGCATCAATATAATTAAACCAATTTATGGTGAAAATAATACTACATTATTCTTACATCTTATAAATTCATATCTTTTTTTTCTTGCTTTTTTTTAACCTGCTCATTTTGTATTTTATTAACTACTTAAAAAAAAGTGCGGGTCTAAATAAGTTAGATTTTTATGAATTTCAACGAATTTGAGATAAGAGAGTTTAAATATACATTTTTTTGATTTATGCGATATTGTGATTGCACACACTTTTGCATTTGTAAATAGGATAATTTGTAAGAATAAGATGATAATAGGTGGAAACTTGGCGTTGAGTTTTAAAGAATTATTGCTTATCTATATCAAATGTTTGACTGAATTCGTTGAAAATATTTCTGTTACTTAGCTCTTAATTAAAGTAATATATGATGACGAAAGCTCATCTATGATAAATTAAATGGATAGATTTCTCTATAATATAATTTATCTTCTGGTTTGTTTAACTAATTTACAATACTTTGGCGATTTTGGAGATTTTTTTTTAGCTTTCAGTAGTGCCTAAAGTAAATCTATACTTCCAGATGGAAACAAGATATAGAATTTTTTTTAAATATTTAGCCTTTTATTTTGACTCAATATGCAATACCAAAATAATTACTATTTATCAAAGAATTCAGCCATTAAGTTTATTTTTACTTGATGTTGCTCTAAACGTTTGTGCCATCTCTTCCTAGGTCCTTTGGCACTTGTACGACCGAAGCTAGTAAAAAGAATTATTTTTAAAAAGACATTATTAAAAAGATATAAATGTTAAAAAATAGGGTTTCTAGCTTATATATTCATTTAAATAAACATTCTTATTTTTGATATTTTCGCAATTTATAAAAAAATAGATAAAAAATTATTTATAGCAAATTTTAACAAAAACTCATAACGCTGATTAATTATCAACCTGAATTTAAAGGAACAAGATATTTCTAAAGACATGGAATTTCTAACTCCAAATTTTAAATCCAGATCAAATTAAACTGCGATGGTAAATGCTGGAAATCCTAAATAGAATGTATTATAAAACCGAAATAATTATAAAAATTCAGTTAATTACATTGATTATATTGTCTCAGTAGTTTGAAAAAGTCTTCAAGAAAATGTATTGTGTCGCAAGAAAAAAAAATATAAATTAATTTTGAGAATAAGTTATCCATTATTTTTAAACTAACAAAGGAACTATTTAAACCGCAAGAACAAATAGAATATATAATAAAACAATTTTGTGTTGCTGAGTCGCCGCGTCAAAAAATTGTTCGAACGTTGGCACTAAACCAACTTTTAAACAAGTTGTCAGTAAAAAAGATAAAATAAGCCAACCATTAAGAAGCAATCCTACAAAAGAGTCTCCTTTACATTTTCTGGTGAAAAAAAGAAGCGTCCTCTAGCATTTATTTTAAATAAAAATCCGAGCAAAATAAATGTAGGTAACAAAATTGTTGAAAAACTAGCCAAAGGAGTATTAGTAGAATGTAAATCCCTAAAAGTTATATATATTATTATCAAAGTATTTAACTTTAACTGAAAACTATCAGATAACATTTGATACTCATAAATCAGTTAAGAAAAAGTCAAGACTTATTATCAATGATGTTGACAGTAAAGATGTCGAAAGTAGCACTCATAGAAACACTGTTTAAACAAAGTAATTAATATTCTGAAGAAGCCAAAGCACTTTTTAAATTGAAAAGCATAAAGGCCTCTGGATGTTGGAGGTTTCTTAAGAACCAATGTTTTAATAAAACAAGAAAAATCTTCCATGAATGGAGGCGTTTAACACTGAGGAATTTATATGAGAAAATATAAATATGTTACAAGTATAGTATTTTCATACATATTACTTTTGAACTGTACTAAGAAATTTGATGAAAGTGTGGTAGTGAAAAAACCCACAGAAACATTCAATCAAATTTGAAATTTCTTAAATTAATTTTTAGAAGCTAATGCAACATTAAATGAGGCAACGAGAGTTCAGTCAAGACCATGTATTGAATTTGAAATTTAGTAAAGTAGGGGAAAATTAGAAATTCTCAGGAATCACATAAAATGTATTATGTGTCTGAATTAAAAATTAGAAAATATCACTGAATGCTATTCAAAAATTAAATAGTGCATGTAAATTTAAATTAAATGCTGTAAAGAGTAATGGATGCATTTTGCATATAATAAAGTAACAGTGGACGATACTTTCTTTGTTCATATTGAGATTTCTAAATATCATGGCAGAAGAAGTTTTCGGTTAATTAAGTTCAGTTTAAACAAAAGACGACACGATTAGTGAAAAAGATGAAGGTGCATCATATGAGTCTTTGCACTTTCATTTTCCTTTTGATTGCTTTAAAGATAATTCCACTCAACTCAATATGAAAACTACAGAACTCCTTTGAATACTGGTAAAGGTTCTTCCTTTCCTGGAAATGAAGCTGAAACCTCAGTACCAGTAATATTAATAATAAAGAAGCATTGGACCAGAAGAAGTTTATGAAGATATCATTAAAAAGTGTCCGAAACCAAAAAATTATTTTTTACAGTAATTTATAATAAACTTTTTGAAGAAGAGCTCATTTCAAATATATGGAAATCAGCAAAAAAAGTATTTTTTTTAAACAAGAAACATAAAGAAGATATATATCCAACAGCGCTTCATCTGATTCGCCAGTAAGACATACTAAGAATAAGTTAAATAAGTTAAGATTTTTTTTCTCATCTTCAAAAATTAAAACAATGAAGCGATTATCAATTTAACACCTAAAAGAAGTGCACAAGTCGAAATTATTCCTCTTAAAGATAGTAAGACAACAGAAGAAGCAAAATGTAATAATTTACAAATACAAAATATGATCCTTTGCTGTGAAAAATGCATTTGTCAGAGTCAGGTGACACATTGTCCTTCAAAATTCAATAAGATTAAAATATTCCTCCCCCCAGTTTTTTTTTCTTTTATTATTACTAGCGAGCCTTTTTGGATTGCACATATCTTTTCTTTTCCTATAGAGTTAAGCAATGCCTTTATAAATATGCAAAAGACTGCCCACAGGGCTCTATTTCCGGACTTCTGTGGTGGCTATTGGCCATATATGATGCAATACAATAGGGATTTCTTAGCGATATGAAAGTCTTGGCATATGGGAATGATATATATTTATTTGTGGTTGAGTCAGGAAAGCATGCAATAAAAACAAAAAGGCCAATGGTACTTAAACAAAGTGGAAAAATTGAATCAAGAATGCAAAAGAAGTATTTCACATGAAAAGATTACACTTATCAAATTTGGGATGTATCAAATTCACTTTTCAAATTTGGGGAAAAAAAGACTACTTTATTCTGACACAGCTCTTTAAATAGTAATTCAATGAAATTCAGGCTGCAGCTAAAAACGTTAAGAGTTGTTTTGGATGATTGACTTAATGCCAAATATATATTAATTAAATTAGTAAAACATTTTCTAAATTCATAACAATAGCCATAATACCAAAGGGCTCTCATTCAAAGCTCTTAAAGTGATGTAGAAAAGAACTATGACGACGTCCAGGCATAGGGGTAGCGCATCTTCCCCGTGATCTAGGCGTCCCGGGTTCGAATCCAGGTTCGGGCATGGATGTTCTTCATCTGTGTTCTATCTGTGAGGTGTGTGAATGTGTCCTCCTATAAAAAGGGGTTGTACAAGTGAATGAGTGAGTTTCATCTTCATATGAGCTAAAAGTCAGACTTCTGCCCTCGGGTGCCCAGGAGTATTTATCCTCAGAAGCTATTGCACCCCTTTTCCGTGGTAACGCGGACACGATATCATCATCATCATCAAGAGAATTCTTCCAAAAATTATCATTTGTGCTGTATATTCTCTATTGACTGAGACTCTACATTGGGTTTAGAAAATTTCGCTTAATAAAAACGGGAACTTTCAGGAAATTTTTAAATGATTTGTGAACAATGGATCTCTTCTGTGAAATGGAATAAACAATTTTAAGGCAAAATATAGCATATGCATAAATTACTTTATAGAAATAAACTCTCATTTCACATACATGTAAGCATATGCAGCAATTTGGATTTTGCAGCAAATATTATAGCTGTGAAATAGGGCAGAGGGCAAAAAAAATGATAGCTAAACTTTCATTTAATTATTTTTACAAATGGCTCCAGACTAAGTGGTCATTTGGAGATAATTTCTGTGCTTTTAAGCCAAACATTTCATTTAGAAGTGTATCTTTATCATATGCTTAGTACTTCTTTGGTATTTTCATCAGGAATTGTTGCATTAAAATGAGCGATAAAGTGAAAAAAAAACTGAACACAGAAAAAATAAACACTTTTATATTTTTCATAAGCTTCAATACAATTAAAAGTTCTGCAAAACTCCAAGCCAAAAAACATATCTTGATATAAGACATTCGTAAGTTGGGAAAAAAGGAATCCCAAAAGACTCAGACGAAAAGGCAGTTTCACATATAAACGATTTAAAGAAGTTAAAATTTCCTGATACATAGACTCATTACTCTGGCGATTATAAGTCGTGATCATTGTCCTAAATATCTGTGTCATTTCAAGCTTTAAGTCTGCAACTGTCAGGTGGTAAAAATATGCATGATGTTATAAAACTTCAAATATTATCTTACCCTTTGATGGAAAAATTAAAAATAACGTAAAAAATAGAAATATTTTTCTCTAAAATGGTAAGTTAAAAAAATTGATGAATGAAATTCGGAGACTGCTGATTTATGTGGGTAGTTATCAACACTTTTTCCTCCAAATTAAGAATTGAATTCTCTTTATAGCATATACCAGTTTAAGAGGATACTTGGTTTTAATCTTCGCTTTTTATTTTATTTATTTTTATCTTGCTTCATTTGGCCTTCTTTTATTTATCTTCATTTTATTTTTTATTTTTCATAACTTTACCTTCATTTTATTCTACTTTATTCGAAATTGATAGCTATGTGTAAGATTTAGGAGAGGTCAAACTGTTTATTACCCTTTATTGTTATTTTTTTCTCTTAATATATGTTATATCACCAGGTTTTAATACTTTTTAGGGAGGGAATGTTTCCTTTATCCCTGAATTCACAATTTGTCATTATTGTTAAATTAGCTTATTCTGTTGTAGCGCTGCTGCTTGTACTCACCATATAATCAATAAAATAAAATTTTATTTTATACCAGCATTTTAGATCAGGTAATTTTTAATAAATCATTCTGTAGAAAAGCGGATTTCCCTGTTTTTCTGTCTACATATATGAGAATAAGATAATGTGGAAAATGTAGAAAGTATAAAATTCTAACTCTTCTTTAACCCTTTATTACCGACGGTGCATTACAGTACCATTTAAATTCGGCTGATATCTTCACGATATGACTATTTTTCCTAACAGTATTTGAAAGAACACGAAAAACGTATTTCCAATAGGAAGCAGTATTTATCAATTAAAAATATTAAACATATTTTATTAATAATTTAATTAAATTATTTTGTTTAAAATGTTTTGTTTCTCCTTTCTGGGTACAAAAAATTGATAGTTCAAAAATAAATTTGAAAAATTGATTGTAAAATAATTCGGTCAATAAAGGGTTAAACCAATATTGTTTTGGGTTTAATAATATTACTTAAGAGTTCGATTTATTTATCATTTTTTTTGAAAATTTAACTTGCACATAAAAATAAGATGTATTAGAAAAAACGCAATATCATTTGAAGGAATCTTCAGCAATTAGTAAATTTAACAAATTTATTATATTATTAGTATTTTAATTTTTTATATTTTTATTGATTAATTTTTCTTATTAAAATTGGCTATTGGCTATTGGCTATTAAAATTGGCTATAAAATTGGCTTTTGATTAAGTAAATATAAGACAAAATCAGTGTGAAATTAGAAAAAAGGACTCTCCCTGTTCAGAATTTTAATTTCTTTTATACATGATAATGTTAATATGATGGATATGGATGCTATCAGTAAATTGTGACACGCGTAATGAAAGAAATCGCTCCTCAGCGCAGTTCAGAGTAACCATAGAATCGAGGCTACAAAATTTCCCAAAGTAGTTACTTATTGATTAGTGAATGTTTACAGAGAAAGGAGTTTTCAAAATATTAATTAAATATTTAATAGAAAATTACTTTTCGTTTCAGTATCCTGAGACGACCACTTTTCGAAGATTCTATCTCACTCAGGGGTGAGACGCGGAAAAATGTGCACATTTCCAGCATTTTATTTTATAGTTATATGTAAACATCTTCTCTTTTTATCTTTCCTCTTACCCCTTCTTTGTCAAATTAAACCCATCCTAATGCATGCGCAAAAGCTCGGTGGGTTTTGGAATAAATTGTTAAACATTAATCGATATTTTATCATTTTTTTCCTCAATAATTGCCAAGCATTTATTTGCTAAAAACCATTCTTGCATTACTTAACATTTTTTAAAAGGTTTTTCTGATATTCCTGTTTAAATCCAATAATTTGTTATTCTAATTTTTAAATAAATAAATAATATAAATAATAAATTAAAAAGATAATTTTGAGAAAGTTTTGGAGAAATTATTTTTAATCTTTTAGTATAGTGCTTATAGATATGCTTGTTGCGACAAGAGTAAATATATTCTTCATTTGTGTTTTAATTTTGTTAAGCTTTATTAAAAATTAATGCTTAAATATAATGCATGAGGTTGCGGTTGTACTTTTAAAATCACTTTTTTATTATGTGTCAATTAACTGACGAATAAAATATTTATTACAATTATAAAGGTAAAATGTGATATTATGTATAACATATATTCAATTTTAATTCCCTCTATTTAAAACTCGGTAACATAAAGAAAGTTAAGTAAATAAAAATATGATTATATGCAAAATGTTGTGTGGTGCAAAATATTCTTGTTTCTCGAATCAAATCCTCTGTGCATCAAAAACAGCATGTGACTTCCGGATTTACGTATTTCTGTGATTTTCTTCAGAAAAGCAGGAGCTTACTTGAAAGATTTAAATTTGAATTATGAAAAAGAAATGTACTTGAACTCACATTTTACCATGAAGAATCGGCCACTGGGTATTTGGGAGATCAACAAGCAACAGGTGAAGGAAAAGAATAGGGAGGAAGGATTTGCCTTAATACATTTCATCTGACATGAATAATGAATCTTGTTTCAATGATTATTTTATTTACTGTAAACAATATTAACAGCATTTCTGTAAAAATAGCACATTAGTTCGGGAAAATATAAACAGTTTTATAGATATATCAAATTCATCTGCAGGGCTTTTTTTTTCAAATGCAGTTTTCAAACCAATTATACAGAATTTACATATATGTCTGAAACAGTATTATTAAAGAAGTTTGCAGAATTTACATATATATGATGCACTATTAATGAAGAATTACACAAAAATTACATATAAACTGTGTAAAAAAAGTAGAAGGACAGTGAATTTTTGCCAATTAAAATCTCTTATTTTCTCCTAACTACCAGATATTTATGCAGATTTAGTTTAATGACCCTTGTTTACATTTTAGGCAAAAATTAAACATCTACCACTAATATTATTAAGAAAATTAGTATATATAATTTCCTATGCGAAAAAAAAGTAGAAGGACACTTGCTAATATATTTAATTTAGTGAGTTGTTCTTTATTTAAATAATGATTTTGTACTTTGTTTATCCTTTTCTGTCAAAAAAATCTAATTTGTTTAAAAGTTACGTTGTTTCTCCGTTCTGCCTAAAGGAATATCTTTGAAAGATTTTCAAAAAGGGCAAATTTCCACTTATCAAAATGATGGTAAAGGTGTCAGAGAGATTGATCTTTTGTTGCAGGTGAGCCCCAATACAGTTTCAAACTTTATCAGAAATTCTTATAAAAATGGAAATAAAAAGAAGACTGGTAGACCGAAGAAGTTAACACCACGTGATGAAAGAAAACTTGCTCGTGTGCTGAACAAGAACAAAGGAAGTGTTTCAAAGGCAAGAAATCAAGCAAGACTTAATCATGTGACGAAACAAACAGTTTACAACAATATTAAAAGATATAAAAAATTAATTTTCAAAAAACGGAAACATCATCCTAAGTGTAAACAAGCTCACATTAATAACCGTTTAGCGTTGGCTAAGGAGCACATGTCCTGGACTACAGAATGGACTTCCGTGATATTTTCCGATGAAAAGAAATTTAACTTAGACGGTCCAGACGGATATCAGCACTACTGGCATTGTCTGGACACTGAAGGCGAATACTATTCAACATGACAAATGGGAAGAGGGAGTTTAATGTTTTGGTTGGCTGTTGGATACGGAGGAAGGACAAGTCTGGTTTTCTTAAATGGTAGGCAAAAACATACAGACTACATTCAAGTGCTGAATTCCGAGCTTCTTCCTTATGCCTCTGACATGGGGGGGGGGGGTGAAGAGTGGAAGTTTCAGCAAGACGGAGCTTCCATTCACACCGCGACTGGAGTCAAAAATTGGTTCCTAACAAATAATGTGGATGTTTTACCATGGCCAGCCAAAAGTCCTGACCTTAATATAGTGGAAAACATCTGGGCAATGTTAGTTCGTCGATTTTATGCTGATGGAAGGCAATTTGATTCGCAAACTCAACTTCGAGAACCATTGAATGACTCGTGGGACAATTTTTGTCAAACTGAAATTCAAATTCTATACAATTCACTTCCAAAGAGAATATTTGAAGTTATAAAGGCCAATGGGAAGACCATTCCTTATTAAAGTCACTATTTTTTCATTCATTATAATGCTGTCCTTCTACTTTTTTTACAAAGTTTCAAAAAAGAGAAACTATTTTTGTTGCCATTAATATTTTATGTTTGGACATCATAATTCTGATGTTAAAATTGTATTTTTGAAATATTTGTTAAATGTTTCTAATAAAATTTTTTAGTAAAAATAAAATATTTTTCGGTTATTGTTACAAAATCAAGTGTCCTTCTACTTTTTTTACGCAGTGTATGTGATACAATATTATTAGAATTACACAGAAATTTCATATAGGTGATACAATATTATTAAAGAATTATACAAAATTTACATATTTGTTATGCAATATTATTAAAGAATTGTACAAAATTTACATATATTTGATACAATATTATTAACGAATTATATACAAAAACTGAAATGAAGTTCTCATTCTTTTATAATGCTTTTTCATGCAGCGTGATTTTAGAAATTTTATTAACTTTAAAAGTTTAAACTCTTTTCTTAAACATTTTATATTCTAAAAAGGAAATTTCAGTGACCGTCTGCAAATATGTTTTTAGAATTAAAGTAGTTTTAAACACTTTTAAAATTCCGTTTCAATTAAAAATTCATATTAGTTTCACGAACTTTTGACCTCCAAATTCCTAGTAGAAAGAAATATTTGATGACGTTTTGTAAGGTAGAGTTGATACACTGCTAAAAGCAGGCATATTTTTAATTTAAAACATATTTACATTGATAATAATTTAATGATGAGGATGAAGGATAAGTAAAAGAAATCCGAGACTCGAAAATTCCTTGTTCACGTGTATACAGATTAAATATTATCCTTCATTATATTTACTCAATCGATCATCTCAAGAAAGCGTTTTACAGATCGCTTTTCTGTTTTTGTTTGCTTGTTTTCCTATCTTTGATGTGAGTTCTAGAGCCCTTAATTATCGGTGCCGTCAACTTTGGTCTGTTACTCTCAACAGAAAATTGTGATATGAAGGGAATAGAGAAACGGAAAATCCTTTAATACATCTAGGAGTAAATTGAATTTTTTGGAAAAGGGAATACTAATATCTAAATTAAGCAAATAATTAATTTATTAAAACTACAAATAACTAAACATTTCAATATTTACACTATTTACAGAAATGGGATATGTTTAATTAGGAGTAGGGTTTACCTGTAAGATGGGGACGCTAAATATGGCCAAGCCTAAAAAGAGTATGTAAAGGGATCAGGTAAACAGAGTCAGATCTCGCTTGTCCATCGCCGCCGGAAGAATCGAGTGTTATTCATTTAGGAGCCTCCCATGCATCCTGACACCACACGCGCGAGCCTCTTCCATTGGATGCCAAAACCAAGCCAGATCCGACTTGGCATGATTGGCATCGCCATCTTTTAAAATCGAAACCAACTAAATGCTTCAATTAATCGCCACCCTTGAAGCAAGTTTACATCCAATATCACTTCTTACATACATTAGTTCCCAGTAAATTTCTTAGATGAGAAAAGTGCGATGTCTACCGCTTGATTTATTTGATGAATTTCAAAAGGAAATATTTTTAATGTGTATCTGAAAAAAACTATTATGCGATCTCTGAATTTTTTCGTATTTTCTCCTGTTATCTCGAACCCTTTATTATTGGCGCCGGGCATGTTGGGACTGTTGCTCTCAACAGAACTATTGTTGTAGAAATTTGATTTGCACTATCATATTCAGAATATGACAGGGAACAAAATGTTTGAAAATACATTGGTTCCCAAGGAATGTTTGAGGCTAGAAAGATACGATGTCTATAACGTGGTTTCTTTAAAGAATTTCAGAAGTAAACATTTTATGAACTTGCATCTCAAAAATAATTTTCAGCAATCACTTAGTGTCGCGGTAGCCTGGTGATAAGGTCTCTGATCGTGAGCAGTAGGGTTTCAGCTTCGAAACCCGATTCCACCAAAAGACCGGCGTGTAAGTGAGTCTGATCCGCGTTAAATCCGTCAGAGCCAAAATTCCTGGCTTGTCCTGGTGTGGAAGTTTGGAAAGGAGGTGCTAGCTCATGTATCATTCTCGTCATCTGATCGCGGTTCAAAACTTTGTGGTTTGTCCCAATATAACCCTAGTGATGCTTTAAAACTGGATGTTAATATAACAAAACTCAACAATCACTTATTATTATTTTTTCATATTTTATCCTACTATTTAGAACCCTTTATTACTGGTGCCTGACAACTTTGGCCTGTTAGTTTCAAAGAATTGTGATTGCAAAAATTCAATTCTTCTTTCGATTTTTAGAATATGGCAGGAAAGCGAAAATTTGGTTCCCAGCGATTGTCTGAGACGATAAAGATGCAATATTTATGGTGAAATATCTTGGATGATTTACAGAGCTGTAGATTTTAACGGACACGCGATATCAATGACTCTTAAATGAAATTCGTCACGAAAGTTGAAATACATTACAACAGAAAAAGGAAAAAATAATTAGGAATTTTTCTTCTCAGAAAAATGCTTATTTCATGTTATTCCAAGCTAATTTCAAATTGCATAGAAGTATTTACCACACATTGCATAAGAAATTTGTACAAGACAGATAAATTTGATTTGTCCAAACTGGCGGGACCATAGTAGGAATTGAAATTATAAGAAATTCGATTTGAAAAAAAGTGAAAAGAAAAGGAATATATAAAATAAACCTAATTTACAATCAAAAAGTGGGTTCATCATTATATATAAGTAAAAATCCATTTACAATATATAATGAAATTACGAATAATTAATAAATTAATGAAATTTTAATAAACAAACAATATGTAGAGCATTGGATGCAACGATTGTGCAGTATAATTTCAAAATAGAAACTACAATTCACATCCAGAAAGCTCGAAAAATCTTAAAATAACTAAACATTATCTTAAATAAGAACATTATCTTAAAATAACTAAACAAATCTTAAAATAACTAAACATTATCTTAAATAAGAACATTATCTTAAAATAACTAAACAAATCTTAAAATAACTAAACATTATCTTAAATAAGAACATTAAACATTATCTTCATTAAAAATATTACATTTCAATGAAATTCTCGGTTGAATAATAAAGAGTTTAAGAACTTGTATATTTTCACTAATTGAAATTACAAATTATTAATGTCCTTCGCCGACGCAATCAATTTAGAAATAAAAAAATCACAATATTTAATTTTGATATGAATTAATCAAAATAAATTAAAACGGGAAACGACTTTTCAGTATTGCCTTTTTTTAAATTAAAGTTTTAAAAAAATACGAAATTTGAAAAAAAATTATTTTTAAATATCAGATTTAACATTCAAACATCATAATTTCACTATGCTATTAAAATTGTTATTATATTTAGGATATTCATCTATCGCAATGCTTTTACTAGTTTGATTCCTTGCTTTTCATATCTTATAAATTTCTGTTAAGTACAAATGAGAAAACAGTAAGATAATAAAGAATAAAAAATTGAAGAATAAAAAAAGTAACCAATCGCCTTTCTTTATTTTTATTTATATTTCTAAACATTTAAATTATGTATAAAGATGCAGCTTTTGAAATAAAACTTTTAAAATAATATCACATGCACATAAAAAGATTTCACTCCATTAAATAATTTTAAAATACATAATCGAGATTAGATATTTTCTCAACATATATTGTATTTCACGCTAAAATGAAATTTTAAAATATTTAGTTATATGTTTATTTTGATTTTAAAATATGTACGCTTCTACAGAATGTTTTGCTTATTTTCTAAACTTTAGCATATAATTTCATTTTTATAAATAGTTTAAGTTACATATTTAACGTTTTAATTGGCTAGTTTTCAAAATACGCTTAAAATTTTCTTAAAACAGCAAAAATTTCATTTATTTCAACATTTTTTTTTACTTCAATTAAAAAAAAGACGCAGTTTTTTTTTATTAAATTGCATTCTTGGAAGATTTTATCTGATTTCTTTCAAGAATAAAAGAAGAGCTTTCAAGAATAAAAAAATTTTAGAAAAGATAACTTTTTCTATTTGTTAATTTTTAAATCCTTGTATCCTGCATTTTACAATGAAAAAAACTGAAAATCTCATGAATTTTGTTACTGAAATAATAAAAGATTAAAAACTCTTCATGTGATTGGAATTAATATGAAATACAAGTATTATTACTTTATAAGTTTTGTATAATTTATTCCATACTGTCATAATATATAATTAATTAAATCTCTCAATGCAAAAAGTCAGAAATACAGAATCAAAAGAAATTAAAAAAAAATATTGTTGAAGAAATTTTTTTAACCCTTTCTAGGGCTGTGGGATGTATGATTCCCACCAAATTTATCAATCTTTGAATGAAATTATGTAGGTTGGCATAAGTTCTGGTAAATTCTTTTAGTAAATCAGAAACTTAGATGCTTCAGTTCTTTATCTCAGACAAAATGATGTGTCTTAATTTGTTACTTAATTATTAATTAACTAAATTAATTAATTACTCAATTAAATTTATCTAATAAGCTAAATGAATCCCCTTTCTTATTCTAATTTCAAGTCTAAAAATATTTTAGCATAATATGACTTGAAAAAAATGGCCCTTTAAAGGGTTAATAAAGAAAGTTAACTAGGGACAATAAATAAATAATGCTCTTTATTGAAGTTATATAGAAATATAGAAAGAAATTAATATAGGACAAAAGATTTTTCTCATTTGCATTCTACATTAAGCCTACTTGTTTAGACAAAGTTTATTTCGATATATTTGACGAATATTGAACAAGAATATCGAGCTTTAAAGAATTCTAAAAATGAGACTAAAAGCAGCTATTACCAAGAAATAAAACATAGAAAAATAGAAAGCGCTGTAAAAAAATAGCTTTCACAAAAGTAAGAAAAAAGATCAATTTTAACAAAGAGGAACAAAAAGATATTCAGTGGAACATATAAAATAAGTAAACTCTAAATAACATGAAATACAAATCAAGGATAAAAAAGAATTTGAAATTCTTATATCGTTTTTCTCTTAAGTAAAAGAGGAAACAATGAGTTAATAAGATTAAAGATTGAACTTTGGTGTCTTGAAAATAGTAGATAATGAGGTTGGCTTTAGCTAAATATAATTACTGGACTTCTAGATGTTGTTTTATTTTTTTTTCTAATTTCACATTTCTTTATTCTGCAATATTACACATGTTAATTAATTTTCAAACTAATAAAATTTCTAGGAACTGCAATAGTAATGGTAGTTAGTTATATAAACTAAAGAATTGTCATATATAAAAGGCTAATTATTATTTCAGTTGTGTTTATATGTAGATTAAACTAAAGGATAATAAGCTATATTATTGGACAATATAAATAATTGTTTGAAATAAGTCAAAAAATTAATAACAGTTTTTAAAAAGTCACTTACAATATATATATTAAAATTTTTTACTTTAAAATTTAAAGTTTAAATTGTTTCTCACGTCAAAACCTGAATTTCAAAAGTTTTTTTTATAAATATTATTATTTATGAAATCATTTTTCCTCAAATGTGTTTTCAGATGGAGGCACTCGCATTGAGTGAAACTTTAGTTGATTGATTCACTAAAACTTACCCTCTCAGAATGTTAAAATTTTTATGATCTATTGCCTCTATTATGTACGAATATAGGGCATTTCAAAATTATAGCACATCAGAAAGAGAAAAATCAATCACAAATTTAAATTTTTAAAAAAAGGTAATAAGCTGATCTAAATAAAGTTTTAAAAAATGGAATGGGATGAACATCTAAAATCTAACATCTAAATCTAATAATCGTTTTAAATAAAAATTTTCAGTTTCTGTGAAAAAAACAAACATTTTTTTTTTATTTTTAATTTATAAAATTAATGTGATATATGATTACTCACATGAGCCTAAGGATTCAAAGAAGGGTTTAAGAAACTGAAAATTATTCATATTAGTTTGCTTAAATTCTTAAATATTATTCTAAGAATGTTTAATGTTATATGA
This sequence comes from Argiope aurantia, assembly GCA_026543865.1. NCBI lineage: Eukaryota > Metazoa > Arthropoda > Arachnida > Araneae > Araneidae > Argiope > Argiope aurantia. Next base: position 637,035 of record JAPMOR010118157.1, read on the forward strand.
CTTTGATAATCATGATTATTCGATAAGAACGAGAAAGCTTTGCAGTTTTCAGAATGGCGTGTTAGTCTTTATATACTAAAGCAAAGATTTGAATTCCTTACCAACAATAGAAAGTTTCAGAAAGTTAAAATATTCATATTCAAATCTAGCAATCATAAAACCATTAAAGTTCACTTATATCCAATTAAAATATTCTTGCATGTTTTTGTTTTATCCAGTTTTGATATTCAAAAAGACTTTTGAATTTCAATTTAACTTTATATCATATAAAATGAAGTAATTCCAAAAAATTCAGAAAAAAATTATATAAGTATAAATAAATATAAATAAATGGAATAAAACAAATGAATAAATAAAATGATTATGCACGTTTCTTAATTACGAATAAAATATAACTATTCACTCTAAATTCAAAGGAAAATAGTTTGTTTAATTTTTCTTGAAATAGACTGGAATGTAACAATTAAATAAAATTGCTTTGGAATTGAAACACTCATTAAAAGTTGAAATTTCGCATTCATGATTTTATCATCGGGTGTTTCTAAAAGGGAAAAAAATTATTTAAAATAAAAATATTTATTTAAAATTAAATATTATATATATATAACTAGAAGTATTTACACATAATCCCTATTTATATCTCTACTGAAGAATAGAAAATTTCATGTTTTAAATAAATTATGAAAGAAATTTCACTACTTTTAATTTTGGTTTCAAAAAGCGAAATTTAAATGAATATGCATTTGTAGTAGCAATCCCTCGAAATTTTAGTAATAATGTCATCAATGGTTCTTTTTTATATATACATAGAGATTTCGCAAACGTCCAATAGGCAAAATGAAGGATTGTTCACAACGCTGTACAAAAATGGCTATTGGATTTAGAAATACTAAATTTGACACGGAATTATTGCTTGGGTTTTAAGTATTCGGATAGAAAAATAGGAAAATCAAAATTTCACTTACAATTTTTCACAGAAATTTGAAAAAGTTTCCAAAATAATTTAAATGAAATCAATTGAATCTCTTCAATCCATCGAATTTTATTTCGCTCTCTTTTTCTATAATTTTATTAATTATTTTTAAATATGTATCTTCCTCTCTCTCTCTCTCTATCTCTCTCTCTCTCTCTCTCTGTATATATATATATATATATATATATATATATATATATATTAAAACATTATTTTTCATTGTTCTAATTACTACATTTATACTCACGCAGGTTGTTTGTGAATGTATTAAAAGCCTTATTGAGCTCCCTTTTTCATTACTATTACTGGATGAAGACAAACAAGTCAATATTAACCTTTCAGTATCCACACCAATTTTTTGAACATTAACTCAAGCGTGGGGTCATTTCGACTTCAAATTGTCAGGTACTTGCTCTTTATCACATTGGCTATTGGAATAAAAATAAAATATGATCAGAATATATGAATAATTTTTCACGCAAATATGTTCTATTTCGAATAAAAATGATCTTTTTAATAATACTATTACTACTAATAATAATTAATAAAAACGATACGTAACTTAGTCACTTTTTTATATTTTTTCTATATTAATTTCCTTTCTTCCCATTCTGTTCATATAAAATTTATAAAGTTTAAAATAAGTATTTCTTTTCCTGTATCAAAACATTGAAAGAATACGAAAATCTATTTTCTACATATAGTTAACATTAGAAATTCTATGGAAAAAAAACCCATTTAAAGATACAATTTTAAAATTTACGTTTGTGTTTCATTTTATACGCACTCAAAAAACACTTTTTTCCTTCCTCATTCAGAATAAAATGAGTGTTTTTAACATGAATTTGAAAGCAATTTATTCATCACATAAGAAAATAAATTTTGTATAAGGATTTGCTATTTTATCCAAGAGCAGAAAAGAAACTATAAGATTTTCTAGAATCTGCGTTTTGTTTCAATTTCAAATAATGATTACATTTCCAAATTTCATCCATATTTGACAAATATGAGCTATTATCACTCTGTCTACCAGCAGGAACACTTGCAAAAAAATCTATGTAGCTTACGTTCTGCCATATTGCAACATTAAAAAAAGGGAGGGGAGGGAAACCTTCAAACGTTAACACATGCAAAGATCATTTTGACTCCGACCCCCCTGTAAAAAAATAAAATACATTGTTTCATAGATTTCTCTTATTTAATCTTTTTCTTTTAACTTTCCCATAAAGGTATAAGAATTAACAACTGCACAAGTTTATAAATTACTATAACTTCTTAACAAAAGATAAAGGATGGGGTCAAAAAGACCCTGTGTGTGTGCTGACATGTTAAGATATTATAATTCTATGATGATTTGATAAGATTGAATCTTATTTGAATTTATTTTTCGAGAAATTAAATATGTAATAGGAATACACGTAGAATCAAAGTCAAGACATCTGTTACCTACAAATGATTGCAATGACTGAAATTTTAATTTTAAGATTATATACTTTTATGACTCCTGTCAATATATCACATGTTTTTTTTTTCTGAACAAATATTAAGAAATAATTAAATCTCGATTGCATAGTACTAAAGTTATATATCCTTCCTTGAAGACATTTTAATAATGGAAATGGAAGATATAAGGAAAAAGGCTGTGAGTGAAGGCATGCTTGATGCTCTGTGACAGGTATTAATGCAGGAGATGGAGATGGCCTTCAGCATATTTGTATTATTGATCGATCCAAGAGAGCTTTTCGACCACCGTCTCTTTTGTCTAGGAATCTTTTTTTTAAAGATTAGGACCCCTAATTCAAGGTGACTAGCAATTTCGTTCTGCAATGTAGGAGTTTAGTCTTTTGACTTTGTCGTCAAAAGTTGATGTTATGATAAGGAAAGAAAATATTATTCAGTAAGTTTGCGATTCTTGTCCCTCAAGAAAAAACGAAAGGAGTGAAAACTGCAATGCGTCAATTTACTGTTTATAAAGTTGAGATCCAAAGTGAAATATTTTTTTTAATTGTGTAACCTCACTGCTTTAATTAATTGTATAAAATTCTATATTATTGGAAAAAGACTGACGATAGTGTTTGAAAAAATATTTAATGCCTTGCTTATTTTGTAATTTTTATTTGGTTAAGAAATTTATAATTTAGAAAAAAAGTAATAAAAATAATAGTGCACTTATTTTTATATATTGATGTGTAATAATAGTAGGTGTGTAGAAATAATATAGATATGCACATTTACATCAAGAACTATGATTAATTCTTTTCATACAAATAATCTTTTAAGCAAAACCATTGGGAAATAATGAAGTTGGGATCCAATGTGAAGAACTTTTTAATTGTAAAACATTATTGTTTTAATTAATTGTATAATATTCATTACTGGAAAAGGACTGATTTTTTGAAAAATTATTTCATACCTTGCTTATTTTGTAATTTTCATTTGGTTTAGAAATTTATAATTTGGAAAATTAGAAATAAAAATAATAGTGCGCTTTATCTGGTGCACAGTTATTTTTATAGATTGATGTGTAATAATAATAGATGTGTAGAAATAATAGATAGATAAGCACACTAATGTCAGTATCTATGATTCGCTCTCATAATACAAATAAAATTTTAAGCAATACTATAGAGAATTAATGAAATAGAAATAAAGTAATAAATAATGAATAAAAAAATATCAGAACTATTATCAAATTAGTAATTTTCTTCTGATTTTTATTTATCATCTTGAAATCGCTGCAGTAGATTACCAATATGTATTACAGAAAAGTGAAAAATAACATCTTAATCATAAAGGGAAAAAACCATGGTTTTTTTTCCAATTTGAGTAATAATTTCTTATTATTAAGATTTTAATATTATTTTTAATAATAATTTCTAGCAATTTTTGAACATAAAATGCCAGTTAGCCATTCTTGGATTATCCAATATACTTACATTAATTATGACAGAGTGCGAAGTTGATAGGATATCCAAAGTTTAGAACAGAAATTTTTTTCCTGTAACCACTATGACAATATATGTCTTCTAATTCATTAGCAGATACTTTGAAAAAGATTGTTTTATTCTTCAAAGATAATTCTGCATTTCTAATGACAGGAACAAGTGATTCAAAAATTAAATTTTTTTCCCGAAATTATCTTGATTTATTCTGACAAGATTTATTTTGTGCAAATGCAATGGTCGTATCAGCTTCAATTAGTTTATAAAATCGGTATTCTAAAAAAAAATGATTCAACTGGCATCTTTTAACATGGTAATGATTATAGGATATATAATCTATGCCAATTTTATCATGTAATTGTGTGTAATTTTAAGTTGTAAAATGCAAATTATTTCAAAGCTATCCACAGTGCTGAGTGTTAAGCATAAGTTACCAAAATAATCCTATATTTAATTTGATTGTTTGATTGCTAATTGATTAAAATTTAGTAGGTGTTTTGAAGCTTTAATTTTATAATCTAGGAGCAAATTATCGCACAAAAATACAGCTTTAAAATTAAAAACAAATCTTTGATACCAATTTTATTTGTGGCAATTGTTTCGTAAATTTTAATATTGTTACGGAACTTCCCCCACTAAGTCCACAAAGTCAACCGATTCGTTTGTAGTAATGATAGTCATATTACTGACTCTCCGACCCGCCTGAAGGCACACGGAAAAAGAATACAGAATGAACAGCAACATTGACGGGAACTGTGGTTGAGTCCTAAGGGCCATCACCGGCCACGTACAAGCATTCCCGAAGGAAGTATATCCCGTCATCGATTGGAGGAGACAGATTCCCCACCCACTTATGTACCCGCCAGTTTTACGAGATCCAACCACCATACCGGAAGCATCTCATCCTTATTTCGAGGTGTCCCCCTGGGATTTGTAGTAGGTATATGTTGCAAAACAATCGCCGTGTTAATAACTAAAAGATATATTTATTTACACGAATACGCAGTCGATAAATGCAAAGACGATACGTACACAGGCAATGCACAGCAACACAGAATAAACAGCAGCCCACAAGTAGTAAACGGTAGCTAACAATAACTACAGTGCATAAAGCGAACAGAATTCAGATGGAGCTGGGAATCTGCGTAGCTATCCTGGATGATCTTTCCAAACGTCTGCAATTCTCCATTTCTTCGTTTTAATTGTATCAAACTGCCAATTCACTACTACACGAAAGTCTACTTCAGACACGACTCAATGCTGCATCTGTAATAAACTCCACATTTCTAAAATCATCAATCGCTTCAGCTCCACTAAACGCCTGCGCTTCGCTGAACTGATCCAAGTAATACGTCGTTGACTCGCTATTTCGACAGCTCCTCGACAAATGAATATTCTAATATTATCTATTTTGTCACCAATGTCGCCAAATTGATCGCCAAGTCGTCAAATGGTCGTCACGTTTGTCGCCAACTCCGGGGGTCGCTGATACTGTATCCGATCAGCATCAAATAGAACTAATCTTAAAATGGTCTTCACTACGATGGATCCAACCATGCTGAGGAGAAATATTGCATATTCGCAACACTGTTTTCTATTTTCTACACAAAATGTTGTAAGAATGCTTTTCTTTAAAAAAAAACTGTATGCATTAAAATAATAGAAATATGAATATGAGTATTTTAAAAGATCACATATGACTATTAAAAATTAATTTAAAGAATCCTTTTATTACTAATGTGTTAACATATTTCTAAAATCGTGATGTTTTAATGTTTAATCTTATAATATTATAATGATTTTAGGTTGGCAATCTCTCTACAAATTGTAGAAAATAAAATTCGTTGCTCGCAGAATTTAGAAACTAATGGTTTCATTTTCATGGATGGATTGATGAACTCAAGGTTGAGATGGCAGAATGAATGAAGTCTAAATGCTCCAATTAGAAGTTGGGATCCTTTTCAGTTTTTTTGTCCTGATGGTTTCTTTTTAAGGATAAAAATCAGTTACCCCGAATGATTTCTCATTGCTTCTCAAAAAAGGAATTACGGTGTATACACGAGGAAATTAAGTTTTTTCATTGAGAATAATACAGCGGAAAAGCCATCTAATAAGTTTAAGGAAACGGTTTCCAGGAATCGTAAATCAAGAAAATTGTTGTGAAGCGTTTCTGGGTTCTGAAGTTGAACGAGAAGAGTGAATTTATTTAAAAATATTTTTGGTAAGGCTCCGTGGTTAAATGCCTTACTTCTGATTGATTAATGTATGTTATTTTTTATTCGTTATTTTAAAGAAAACATAGCTCCGATTTACAAGAATAGAGATATAAATTGGAAGCAAATTTTGGAAAACTCCATGATCTGCAATTCTGCTACCGGAAAAATACTGCGATAAATTTGACTTATGTACCCTTTGTATTTTTTACGCAAGTTGAAAACGATTGTTATCAATGTTAATGCGATATAGGTTTTTTTAAAATTTCAATTACATGCTAATATTTTGAAAGAAAATATAGATAAAATGTGATAGAAATATTGAAATTCATTGCCTGAAAAATAGGTCACTTGAAATTACGAGCAATTAAAGTAGTTAGTGAAAGGATAATAGATATCTTTCAGAAGACACATGAAAACCATTTCATTTCTAACAGGATATCATTTTAGCAATTATCCGTATTTCCAAATAAGGGATGGTAAACATTAATTTAAGTTATTTTTCTTGATGCAAACTGTAATGAAAGAAAGGGATTAATCTAAAAATTTATATTGTATGATTTTATTCCTTCACTTATTATCAAAATCCAAGTTGCAAACTTAATTCTTTGGTTTCGAAACTCAATTCTTTGAAATATGCAAAGCATATGAATATTTAGTATCTGTCATAAAAATGAATAGTTTAATGTCAGTAAGAGTCGTAAAATAAGAAAAAAAGATTTGAGGAAATAATATTTTCATATAAAGAGTGTTTTTACGATAATTGTTAGAAAAATATCTGAGTCAAAAGATTCCATAAAGTTTGCTTGGAAACAGGAAAGGTGGCTTATGTATAAAAAACAAAGGGCTGTAACACGCCAGATTGTTCGACCTGTATAAATTTTCTTTTCCAATTATTTTTTGTTTTGTGCATATACAAAAAAAAGTCTAAATTTCTTTCAGATGAAAAGATGGGAAGAAAAAAACTTTATGGATTACATTAAAATAATTTTTTAATTTGATTTCTTGTTAGAGATTGTACAGTTTCTCCAATACTTCAATAATAGTTAGAAACACGAGAATGACCCTTTTTTTTAAACGGTGGGAGATGATTTAGATTTGATGCGTGATGTTGCCTGTGTTTGTGAATCATGAGAGCTACAAAAGTTGAATCATTTATGGAAGAAGGCAGGTGTGACTGATTAGTAATTTCGAAGTATAATTATCTTATGTTGTAAACTGTCCATACGATTAAGATTAATTTTCTGGTTCTAATTCTACTCTTCAGCTGAATTTTGAATCTCACTTACGAAATGTGACATGATTTAACATTTCAGCATGTTTAATTACTTTTTTTGTGGTTTGTTCTATTATAATGTAACATAATATGTGAAATATTGTCAATGGTATAAATATAATATTTTTCAACAAATAATGTAAAAATTATTGTTAAAATCAAATCATTATTTTCAACATTTCTATTGTATTAGTTATTAAAATATTCAAAAGTGTAAGAGAAGTAATAAAATTAAATATGAAATATCACTTAATTTTAAAATAAAAATAATAATATATATAATAATTAATAATTAAAAACAAACGACTTTTCTTTAAATTTTAAATATAAATGAATATGGATCATCATCTTTTATTAATCATACTTGTGCAGTTTAATTAGCTTAAATGAAAACTTTTTGAATTATTTTTTAATACTTTTATAGAATCAAAGTCATTTCTAATACGATAAGATATTGCAGAAATATTGAAGCCAAAATGTGATAAATATAATTTATTTTTGATTAGCTTTCAGATTTTATTGCATACCAATAAATATTAGCTAATACTCTTAAGGAACTTCAGTGTCAAAAGAATGTATAATAAATATCCAAAAAAATAGATGAACTAAAAAGGTTAGCAATACGTACATTTGAATGCACAAGTTTTTTTTCTTCCATATAATAATCGCCCTTAATAAATTTTTATTGAATATTAATCTGAAACATTATCACTTGAAAATTTTCAACATTTTGACAATTTATTTGTAGAATATTAAGCAGCAATCCTCTTGCTTAGAGAATAGTAATTTTTGATTGTAAGCTATTGAATGTTACATTAAATCTACAAAATTTTCTACAAATCTACAAATTTTGAAAATATATTCGAAAAGTCCACGGAAATATTCTTAAAAAAAATGTATTACTGAATTTCAATTTAATATTTATTTTTTATCTATTAATTCGTATTATTTTTTAATCTGAACTGCAGGGAACTTGAAAGACTAATTTGAAAACTAAAATGATTCGTTGTTAGAGATTAAGTTTAACTGTAATTATTTCAGATGAGTTAATATTTGAACGTAACTTTTGTGAATAAAAATAATTTAAATAAATATTTTTTTGAATTATTTGAATATAATTAAAAAAGATCCAAAACATCGTACACATTTAAATAATTGATTCTAGTATAAAACTAAAGTTCCAAAATCTATAAAAATAATTATAACAGAATAAATAGTTTTTTATTTAATTATTTTCACTTTCTCCAAATAGTTAGCTTAAGTACATTAAAAAATGACTAAATTTATTGGATTTCTCTTTCGTTAAGGTAAAGCATAAAAAATATAGAAGCAATCAATATGACAAAAAGTATTGTTCCTATAGCTTATAATTGCCTTTGTTAATACTAACACACCATTTATCAGTTTAATACATGCAATGATATTTTATTTAAGAATTTATGTGAAAATATCCATCATCAGCAGAAAAGAGTTGTAGAAAGAATCCACTTAATAAAAACCTTAAACAAATAAACTCCTTTGTTGTTGCGAAAAATAGTGGAGAAAGAAAATTAATATCGTTTGCAAGACTAAGAAGCAGAAACGTTCCATGGTTTTTCTTTTTTTCCTATCTTATCCGTGCTTTCTATACTTGGCCTAATTGTTTAAACAAAGTATATTTCTTTTCAGTTAACAAAGATATTCAATCAAGGAATAAAATGAAAAGAAGCCTTAAAAAAGAATTTAAAAAATATTTACAAGTAAAAGTGTAAATAAAGGAATAAAGTACCAAAATAATAATTCCAAACCAAAAAAAAAAAAATGAAAAAAAAATGAAAAAAAAAAAACTGCAAAAAATCCCCAGCATGAAATAAAAAATAACAAAAGTAGTTACAAAAGAATACAGATTTTTTTTGTTGCTTGCACATTAGATTAAAAAAATCAATGAAATAATGTGATCAACAGTTAAGGTTTTGTTTTGAATATAATGTGTGTGAATCAAGATTTGGTGTAATATAATCACCTCTTTATATACTTGTAAATTTATTTGTAAAGGGTTCAATTTTGCATTTATTTTTGTTGTTAAAAGTATTGGCAGTTATAATAATTTAAAAAACCTCCTAATTAATTCTTAAAAATACAAAATAATTATCATAACCTCTCAGAAACAAAACAAAATTAATAATACCAAGGGCTAAATCTTCTGAGAAAATAATTTTACAATTTTTTTCAGAGCATTTATTAAAACTGTCGAATTTAAAGATAGAAATTGCTTCTTCACTGCGGAAATTTTATAAAATATATTTAATTTCTTAAAGTTAAAATTCCTTCAGATGCAATAAATTTGTTGATACAAGCAAAAATAAAACACTGTCGATTTCTAAATTACTTCTGCAATTATCTATGCCCTAAACTATTTATGTTCATGAGGTTTTAAATAAAACACCAGTGCTATAAAGAAACCATATCTTAGAGGTATGCATTTTCATATATTGCTGTAACGCAAAATTTAGGGTGAAACAATTAGTAATTGGCGATTGTAGTCTTACCGAAACTTTATCGCATGGTCTTCAATAAAGGACTTACCATCTTTTTTGCATACCATATTATAGATCTTGGGTAAAGCCGTGAACAAAATAACGAAATATAGATCTTTAGTGTGAATTTAATATTTAAAATATTTCAATTCAATTTCTATATATAGGGGTATAATTAATATTATTCTATAAATTATTTGTGCCAAGGAAACAAATTTGAGAAAATCTAAATGAATTTTGAAAATACCGAGGTTTCAATCAATAGATCTGGAGCATTTAATAATGTAACTTAACTAAATAAACAAATCTATAACGCAATCATTTCTATAATTTCAAGTGCCCTTGAAATCCATCTTTATGAAAGGGAATTTTTTCTCTATACATATATTGATTATTCATGAATTTTTCAAATATATTTCAAAATTCATTAATAATGCATTCCGTAATCATATTATTGAAATTTGGTAAATATTAAAGTGGGCTAAGAGTATTTTTTTGTTTTTGTTTTGCAATAACGTTAAATTCATCGTAATGGAACACCTATTTGACAAAATTAGTTTCTGAGCATTTAGAGAACTTAATTAAGAAAAGTTATTTGAAAACGTTAGTTCAGACAAAGTGAATTATATCAGGAAGGAAAAACAATTATCGCAAATAAATATTATCCTTCTGTTTCTAAGCATTACATGTTTTTTATAAATACATTGCTATTCAAAGATCATGGAAATCAATTCTAAGTGTTTTGGTTGGGTTTTTTTGAGTAGCAACAATCTAATATCTCGAATTATCCGTGATATATCTACAAATGCAAGTTTCATTGGAAATCATATAGTTATTATATTGATACTGAAAGGCTCCAAACGACCATTCAATCAAAATACAGCTGATGTCCGACAAGCCTTGATATGACCGTCAAATTTCCTCTTCTTTTCTTTAAATGTGATCAATTGAATTCCCCTTAAATCTGCTTCGTTCATTAGAAATTTTAGAAATTTAAGGGACAGAGAAGTTTCCGGACAATTCGTACTAGTTTGTTCAAACATAGATTTGTTTAGTAGCCAACAGCTAAGTGAGATCCTCTTTCGTCTATTAATTCCTTTAGAATACGAACTCTTTCGGTGGTTTTCAAAAGGAGGGCTGGCATTTTTTTTTAATCTTTAAAATAAACTTGGACTTACCAGTATTCTGAGATATCTGAAATTGAAAGGTATTGAGGTAAAGCTGGGATTTGCGCGACATTATTTCTATTTTGAAAACCATAATATCTTCCCAGGTTTTGTATGCCTTAGAAATCTTAAGCAGCCTGATATTGGGGTTTTGGAGCTCCATAAAAATTTAACAAACAGTTAGAGGAAATGAGGTTAAAAATTACGATTATTTTTAATTTTTAAATTTTTTTTACAATTAATGAAAGAAAAAAATAGTGTACTTTTTATTTACGGTGTGTATAGTTGGGAATAAAATGATTACACTGATGAAAATTGCTCAACATTTATTTCCATATCAGACTTAAAAGGCATTAATTTAAAATACTTATACTACACTTTGTTACGTTTACTATTTGACTTCAGCAGGGAGTAGATCATAATTTTCAGTACAGAAGAACATTTTAAGATAATGATAAAGCATTTTTAATATGATGAAATTGCATTATGCCACTATTTAGATGTCAAAATGAATATAATTTATATTAAAAATTTTAATTATTAAAGATTAAGATCAAGAATAATATAATTTTAACAAAATATTTTGAAACATATTTTATGGAAAAAAATATTTATTTTTATGTTGTAGAAGGTCAGATGGAAAAAGGACTGTGATTGGAAAAATACTATAATTTGGGAGAAAGGTGTCAGCATGGGTATAACGTATCTTGAATCCGATCCTGAGTTTTAAACATAATCATCATTAATCCTTTGTCAGAAAATACGATTACAGTTCGAAATACTATTACGATTACATTATGGATTAGATTGTAAATGTCGAATAGTCTTTTCCTGGATATTTTCTAGAGGACAAATATACCACTTTGAAGCCAAATCTGTTCTACTTTCAATTCTCCAAGTTCGCGGGGACCGCAAAGTGTCAACCGAGAGATAGATATCCCCATTTATATATATATATAAATTGGTATTTTTCAATAAAATGCACTCTTGAGTGATTTGGATACTTTTGTGAAGCCAAGTATCAAACTGTAGCTAATGATGAAGCTAAGGATTTTCACTTTGTTATATGGATAATTTTTAACATTCATACTTGTTTACGTAACATTACAAAACGGGAGATATATCGTTGCAGCTCTAATTATATTGCAATCTAAACATATTTAGAATTATAATTGCATTAATTCTTTGGCTCAAGATTCAAAAAACAAAATAATATATTGTAAATATTTAAACATTCTCTATTGTAGCTGTCTTATCGACCAATTAGTCAATTGAATAAACGAAGCTGATTCAAAATTCTTTTAGAATTTTAACGATGAAATTATTATGCACTCTTGAGTGATTTGGAAACTTTTGAATGAAATTATTATGCATTTATTTACGTATTTTGTTAATATTGATAATGGTTAATATTTTGTTTTTGCATACAGAAGACATTTGTTATACCAAACAATATTCGGCCAAAATATACTAAAAAATATATTACATAATTTTTGATGCTGAGATGGAATTTCATCCATTTTATGGCCATGAAGCTATTTTTGAAATGAAATATGTTTCTAAACTCCTGATTCTGATCGTTAATTTAAAAGCTAATAGAATTTTTCTAAATCTAATTAATAAAGCCCTCTCTAAATAAACACTATGTTGTTTACAGTGACACCATGATTTCTCAAAAAAATAAATAAGAAAAATAAAATTAAAAATCCACTGATACCCATAACTTAAAAAAGCATATTTGCATTTTCTTTTTAATGCATGAATTGTGTGCTTTTCATTAAAAGCATGCTTAAAAAATTAAAACACTAAAAAATAAAGTATTAAAACATTAAAAATAAAATATTAAGCATTACTTTATAAGCAGTAAGCCTGCTTTAGATTAAAAGCAAGTTTTCCTTTTAAATGAGTAAATTGCATCAAAAGTTATTAAAGACTTTGTGTAATATTTCAAAGTATGATAAAACTGCATTCAACAATGATAAAATTTCCTGGGGAAAGATGTTAATTAAACTCATTACATAATGGTGTCTTAGCGACTATTTCATCTTACAAACGTCGGTTTACATTTTCTTTGTAGGTGAACATTGTTATTCCTTCTTAAAGCATTGCCTTCTAAAGAATTAATAGAGTTATTAGATAGAATTTTACCATAACATTTAAGGTATGATACAATTTTTATTGTCAATAACGATTCATACTTTCTCTAAAATTTAATACATGAATGATTTCAAAAGATGTAGGTTCGACTAACGTCACATTTTTGAATGAATGTCAAGGCTCAATTTCGTTAATAATTCTTCTCTGAATTATCCTGAAGACATGTTTAAATTTTATTTACAGAAAACTATTCAAAGTTATTCAGAATTGAATAGACTTCTAGTATAATATTTCTTTAGTAAATATTTTAAGACTTATCGATTTTGGCTTTCTGGTTGATTTGGGTTGCCAGAAATTGAATTGATATCTGTAAAATTGAAAAGAAATATATTCTCCTTTCAATTTATTTTTCACTTCAAAAAATTAATTTTTACTTTGACCACTAATAATTCAGAAGAGATTTAAAGCTCAAATATGAACATGACAGAAGAGTATTGTTTCCGGCTTGATTTTTCAGAAAGTCAAAAGACGTCATCTTTCTAGAAATCTTTTTTTTTTTTTTTTGCTAAAATTTTAAAAATGTTTTTCTATAGAATTATCTATCCTAATTATAAGCTATGTTTGCAATTATATTTTAAAAAAGTAAATTTGGTCTTAATTACAGCAGTGCTTATGGCAAAAGCATGAAAATGCATATATTATCCTGACAAAGAGCATGCGTATAAATAGTGCAAATAAAGCAATGTTTTTCTTTCGGGACCAGAACGTTAATAGCCATTACATTATTTCTCTTGTCGACGTATTCTTAGCAAAATGTGAAAAGTGCCTTAGAAAAAATATTTCATTGACTATGAGATATGAAGTATAAATGAAAATTTCGTAAAAGTTTTGGGTCTTTCATGATGTATGAAGACTGAAAATGCATCGCGGAACTGTATCGAAATAACTGCTGAGAAACATCAGATTTCAATACAGATTATAAGGAAATAGGTTTCTGACTCAACATAATGAATATATTGATATAACGTGGGTGACAGGCTCCATAAAAGAAGATTGTTTTCAGGAAAACTCATGATTGCATCTTACAAATTTGTGCTATGAAATGATCCTGACTGTAGTGATTAGAGCAAAGATCATCGTTATTGGAGTAGTAGAAGTTGGAAAAGTTTTTTTTTCTCAGTGATGTTTCTTACTTCTTAGTGAAGGATCGTAAGCATTTACATAGAGCTATACTAAAAATCAATTATCAAACTTATGTAAAAATCCAGCAGAGGGGACGAAGTGCATTTTTCCGAAAGTAAATATGATCAAATATGCGTAAAATGTATTAGGACATCATCTGCTTTCATCTTTGTAGTACCTACCGTTTCTTCTTTATTACTGAAGCATCTACTTACTGCTAGATCATTTGCTTCGGCTTTATTACTGCAAACACTCCTGAAAGTAATATACATCAAATGTACTGTTTTAATTCAGTTTCTGAACCATGCACATTTGATTTCACAAATCTCTTCGAGGACCTTGAATTTCAAATCTTTGCATTGTGGTTAAACTCGTCGTTTCGTTTGAGAGTTAGCGTTCGAATTCTGTTGTCAGCAATATATTCTAGAATCGATCACATTTAACAGTAAATTTGATATAGTTTTATCCGAGTGTCTCAATGGATAGCAATAAATTAATTCTTTAGCTTCAGAATATAAATTTCTATGGAATGATAGTTTTAATAACCCAAAGTTATGCCAGTTGCTGCTTGTTAAAGCAGGAACAAAAGGTATTTGTAAAAAGGATTCGCTGATCATTCCCATAAGGTACTGATTTCGGCTCTATTCATTCTACGCATAATTTTAGGCCAAAACCTTTCTTTGATCTCAAGAAAAATATTTTAAAACGCTCATAAATCATCAAATAATAATTTAAATTCAAACATATTGATTCCTTTAAGCAAAAAAATTAACATTTTACTACATTTGGATCCCTTTGACACAAGTGTTATTCTTTTCGCAGTATTTTTAACGTCATAGATATTTCAATCACATAAAGCATAAAAGAAAAGAACAAGTTTAAATTTAAAACTAATCAAAAATGCGTAGTTATGTGTTAAGAAAAAGATAGGAGAAAAAATGATATGAAAGATAAAATGTATTAAAGCAGAAAAACCCCTTATTTCTCATCTAGTTTCAAAACCATACCCATGCATTTGTAAACATAATCTCCTTATTTCTCTGAACAAATAGGGAAAACATTAGTTGTATTAAAGGTTTTATATGAAAATTCAATCGATATTGAAACATTTTCCATTAAATTTACAAAATGCATTTTGTAATCATATGAAATATGAAATCAGTTTCCAAAGAAGCATATTCAGTTAAGTCCAATATTATTTCATTTTCTACCTTTTATTCTGTCATTTTCATCGTATCAAGATGAAAAAGAAAACAGAAATAAAAATTTTAATTGCTATGTACAACATTATTTTCTATGTGATCTTTCGTTTTAAGCAATACATTTTTAAGAATATAATATATATAATTCCCATATGATTTAATGATTTCAAAAAAGAAGTACGTTACATATATGTATAATAACAACTTCTCAATACAATATTTTTCCTTGTATTTCATATATCTGCATGAGTAAATAAAGGCGAATTCATGAAGTACTTTAACTCGCTTTCCGAGAAATCCTACTATAGCTAGAATAAAATAAATAAATAATATATGAATAAATTCTACTGATATTTTTTTTAAAAATTATTCATGTTTAAAACAGTTTTAAAGCAAAGAAATAATTAAAATAGCAGCAAAGACGTCTAATTAAAGTAATAATTAATAATTAATATAAATATGAGAACAATAATAAATAAAATTTTATTGCATTGGGTATAACTGATCCTCTCTTTATTCAACTGAATCTTTATTAAGTAGTATTTTCTGAGTTTTACAAATATAATCATTAATTTTATTATTACCTTAGGGCAGAGTAAAGGCTATAGTAATAATGAAAACACAACAAATATATAAAATGAGCTTAATTTAATGAATCATTTATTCACTTCCAGCTTATAATACAGTCTTAAAGTGTCTGAAACTCACTCAAGAAATTTGTGAAATGGGAAAGTTTATTTTTGGAGACAACGTAATGAAAAGGGATACTTATATTTTCGAAAGGATCAAAAAGTTTTATAGTGGCGCTGGGGTCTGAAATGATTTAGCAAGGAGAAAACGCAAATACTTATAAAAATATGGGTCTTGTGATTTTCGACTGTCTATTAATTGCTTGAACTGCTTGAATTAACTGTACATGGACTGGATTGAGGAATTTGTATGGACTTATGAATTTGAAAAAGAATTTTGTGATGGCGAAAAAATATTCTAAAATTTATCAAAATTCTGGCAAAATCCGCAATGATTGCTTGAAGCTTTTTTTTTGTCATTAATAACTCACCCTCTCTACCAGATCTTAACGCTTGTGATAACTTTTTGTTTTCGAATATAATATGCTTTTTCTGGAAGACATACAGGGAAAACTTGGAGATTATAAAAATTGAACTTCAAGGCGTTTGGAGAGCTTTTTACTGAGGATATCGAAGGATAATTTGAACATTGGAAAGGGAATAGGAGAAAGAGTATAGTGTTATATGTTTTATAAGATGTTATGATCTTAATTGTTTCTATATAGAATTACTCTCGCAGTACATTTACTACTGGTTTATTGAAACCTCAATGACTGAGAACTTCACAGGTGTGAAATTTTAATGAATAAGAGGTAAAATAATTGCGCAGTTTCTAAATGCACCTTAAGAAAGTTTTAAATATTTTAGTATATCAAAAAACATCATTTGTGAATTTTTAAAGCCGGAAATTCATGATTTGAAATTGATAGTTTTTGTGTGTGTTTTATTTTTGTAATTTTATTGAGGTACTCAAAATACATCCAAACCAATTGTATATCTTGTTTCTTATATCTGTAATTCAGTAAACCTGTAAATGTGATTTTTTTTTTACTTTATTAAGTTGAATTGAATCTGTCATTCGTATCACATAGTTATAAAATTTAACCATTAACCATGCTTCATTTCAGAAAAAAAAGCTTTTACTGTTTGCTTGAATACTTTATCTATTCGAAAATATTTTAATTTATTTGCATCTGCACAATACTTCATTTTGTGTCTCTTGCACTAAACAAAATATTTAATAAATATCTACATTTATCTATAAAATATCTTGAATAAAAATGTCTTCTTAAATCCTTATCCTAATTTATCTGAAATGGTGAATATTGCTGCAGTTTTGAACACTAAACATATTCCAAATGATTAGTACCGATTCTAATTTTGAATTTAATCAAAGTAAAAAAATTCATAACAAAGAATTCTTTTAGAAAGGAGTATTCCCGGAAGATTTTATTATTTGGATACATAACATTCTTGCGAAATTTTAAGTAAGGAGAAATGTGTTTTAAAGATAAGAAATGAAATTTAAGTTTAAAACCCTTAATTTATCTTTTTTTAAACCTAATATTTAAATTGAACTTGTTATACATTATTCATTCTGGTCATTAATACAAAATGAATGAATATAAACTAAACTTCTTAGAAAGTTATTCGCAATTTTGATTTGCAAAATTTCTCAAGAGACACAAGTAAAGCTTTGAAGCGCAAAATTAGTAACTTAAAGAAATCATATTTACAGCAAAACGATCAGAATTCATTAATGTGAGGAAAACACGCTTTTGCAAAATAAAAATTGAATAATTTTCGTATATTTTTTTTCTGAAGTGGCAAATATAATCATCTTAATGAAAATTTAATGAAGATGAAACATATTTGCTCATTAATGCACGTTTATTTATTAATTAAGTTTTCCTTAAATTATAATTAATGAGACTAAGTCAAGAAGGCAGTGACTATATGATAGTGGAACAAAGTTTTGGAAAAGTTTGATTCCTTGTCTACGAATTTAGGCAGTCGGAATACATTATTATAAAAAATGTATCATTCTTCAAACATAACAGCAAAAGTTCAGCTTTCATGAATCAAAATGCATTTTTCTGTAGTTATACGTAAAAAAAGAAGTAGCAGTACTTATTGCATGAGTTTTATACATATGTCACTGTTCCTGGAATTAGTTAGTTACTATTAGTTACTGGAGTTACTATTTCAAAGAAGTGTTTTGTTTCGAGATTCTCGAGGCATATTTTTTTTTGTTGTTGTTTCTGAAAAAACATGAGCTATATTCAAAAGTAACGAATGCATGTATAAATAAATTGCTTATTTTTTAGAATAATTTTCATATTCTCTTGCTTAGAAAGGTTAAGATATTTTAGAATTTGAAATATTGTATAAAGGATAATAAATTTTATAATAAGTATAAGGATAAATAAATTTTTCCATCACTGTATGGCAATTATTTTGTAAGACGCGCATTGAACTGCATGGCGCATCATATGGAGCACAACGTATCACAGAAGTGCAAAAAATAAAACAATTTTTTTTTTGTAGTTTTACTGCTCACCATACTTGAAGTTATTTCATGTATCACCTGTAGCAGAGTAACGTGAAAACACCAAGAACATTAATAGTATATATTAATTTTTTACCAAGTCCTATTTACATGTTGAATAAAAAATTTTAATCTGAAAATTGATAAAAATGGTAAATATAATGAACAGGAACTCATGATATGAAGAGGAACTCATGAAGGGTTTGTACTGACAAGATAATTTTTTTGAAGGAAGGAGGATTGTTTACAAAATTCTTGTTTTATCTTAATATAATACTAATTATTAATAACGTAAATCACAGATTAGTTACTCGAAACTTTAATAAGTTTTCCCTTCGAATTCTGTAAAATTTCTAGCAATCTAGCTTTCACGAAAGAGATCGTGACATTCGTTTTCTAAACGGGATTTTCAAATGCTTGCATGCTATATGCGGAGGACTAACAAATAGGAGCTATAGGACTGCCAAATACTATATGCGGAGAACTATCATTGCTTTGAGTGGTATTTTCCATTCCAGATGGAATAGCTCAAACTGAACTGTCCACGGTTTACGTATTGAATGCATAAACTTATGTCCAACTTGCTACTTTCAAGCAAACTAATATAATTTTTTAAAAAAAATATGAATTCTTTGATTTATTTGGACTGAAAGAGTAAAATGGGTACATTATTCCTTTGGGCATATCTAATCCATCATATATTACAGATTATAAATTATTTTTAATGATGAAATATCAAGCACCCGGTTGCTTGATATTTCGTCCTGCTGGTAAGCATTTTAGCCAGATGCATGTAAAGCAAATAAAAGCACACTAAGAGTCCTATAATGCAGATGCCTGTAACAGCAAACAAATTAAGTGAGTGAAGGTTATATTGTTTATAGTATGATGATTTATTTCGATAAATATCGGGTTCAATGTATTAACTTTAATTGAGTAACAATGAATTGGAATTTTTGTGTATCTTTATGTTAGTGAAGATTTTGAAAATATACTTAACTCATGGTTATGCTGGGATCTCAGTATTGATGAAAATTTCACTTTAATGTATAACAAAATATGCTTTGGAAGTTCATTGAAAATGGAAACAATAATAATTCAAATAGTATATATACAATTTAATTTATTTCTCGCTTTGCCAAATTATTTTGGCTTTATCGCCTAGCTGAAAGGAAAATGTAACCAATGGCGCCTTGCTGAACAATTTCGATGAGACTGTTTACCGCTCAGACGGTTTTCGTATTTCCTTTCTTTCTTTTTATAAAAAAAAGTGTTACCAAGAGTAAGATATCTGGCATCATTATGTCTATCGCATCTGAATTGTCTTTCTTAGAAAACACTAAGATAAAAAAAACCCCGGTGTATGCGACAAATTCTTGAGATTTTTGTTGAAAAAAAAACATCCTTTTGGACTTGAAAGATTTTTGTGATGATATATTAATATCCATAAATTATTGGATGAAATAATTGTATAAAATTTCTTTATGGTTGAATATATTCTAAAAGAAAAAACAAAAACATTCTGTTAAATGTGATCATAATCATTTATTTTTCATAGTTCTATTTTTGAATGTAAATAAAGGATGACAATGGAATTGGTTTGAAATTTAAACATAGAAAATTATTCTCAATTTTCCGAAAAAACTTTATCCCAAGTGTATTAGAAAGAGAATAATCTATAGCGAGATCAATATTCCCTTCTGAATTTACATATACATATTTCAAAATTAATGTTTGTTCAAAAAATTAAATTTCTCCTCTAAGCATAGTTGCTTTTTGAAAAAAAAAACATTTGAAACTTTTACAGACAAACATGGGTATGTACATGCTAAATAAAAGGTTTTATTATGCTTCATTAAGAAAATAAATATTTATCAGAAACTTCCACATGATTAATTCCAGCATGATATATATATTACTATGCTATAAAATATTAATTCCACTATACATTTCGTGTTTTCCTCTTTATATATCATAAAGTTAACTTTTATTAAATGTTTAAAAAGTAAGAATATCATTATGAAACCTTTTTATCAATTTTCTTTTTGATTCAGTTTTATCGCATGACGCTTTTTGAAACCACATTATTGTTCATCTCACAACGAATGCAATATAGTTATTTGTTTTTATTTATTACTCAATATCACTAGAGAATTTAGAATGAAATAACAGAAAGTATAAAGATTACTTGTGAAATACTTTTCAAAAGGGTTTTGAATAGTTTTTGAGAGAGATTTTTGTTTTAGTTTAGGAACATAGTATCTATACTCTACTTTCTTTCAGGAAAGAAAAAAATTGTTTCCGCTTTGTTCCACTTCTTTCTTATATCTTTTCCTTTGTAGAAAATCGGATGTTTTATCGCTCGAATTGGCTCGCTCACATTTTCAATATCACACTAGATATTTGTCTTGTGTCACGCCGTTAAATTTTTTTCCATAACAATTTCAATAACTTTATTTACATTTCTAATCAAATATTTAACAAATAT
>JAPMOR010118157.1:658606-709158 GCA_026543865.1 Argiope aurantia
GGAAAAATTGAGTTATACAATTGTTATAGCAGTTATACAATTGTTTTAGCTGACAAAATTTAAAAAAAATTTGATACTGGTCAAAAATGATGTAGAGGATATAGACAATAAGACACAAACCATATTGAAACAGAAATGTTTGGAAACCAAGAAATTATATAATCAATGAGATGCCAAAATGCACGATTATTTCTATTGCTCAGAAAACTTACACGGCTTAATCTAGTAACGTTGTTAAACCCCGAGTGACACTTACACTAATTCAAAATGATGTATATATCATATATTTTTTTAAATTGTATTTTTGATGTCAAACCACATCTGACTGCAATATTCATCTCAAACATATTTCAAGTTTACATGTAAATTATTAACCCTTAGCACTCGATTTCTTCTTTGAGTTAAAATTCAAGACGGTGCATTTTTTCGTCATTTTATTTATTTATTTATTAATTTTAATTGTTAAATTTAATTGTTAAATTAATTGTTAATTTTAATTGTTTAATTTAAATTATCTACAGAACATTAAAAAGACGCAGATTCAGTTTTCAAGGAAGCTCAAAACAGTTGCATGTATTTATTCTTTGGTTTAATAAGCAGGTCCATGTATATATATATATATATATATATATATATATATATATATATATATATATATATATATATATATATAATTTTTTGTACTTGTTTATTCTGTATATTCGTGTCTGATACTTTTGCCTTGTTTCTTGTTCAAAACGCGAATGTTTTTGAAAAATTAAAACAGGAAGATTTATTTCGATCATCGTTTCCGCCTCCCACCTATCATATTCCTATTTAATGGATGAGTTTCCATGCAAGTAATTCGAAATAAGATTGAATATAATTTTCTTGCTCCATTCTGTAGCTTCGAAGGTCAGTGAGCTACTCCGGTATCATAGGCAGGGTGGGGGTAACTCTAAAATTATTATATATTTTTATTTGGAAATATTGTGTTATACTCTAATTGACATTAAAGGCTTTTCTAGAGAATAAAGATGTTTTATTTTCAAATTATCCTGTCATCAGTGTTATTTTCTATATGTACATGTATTGCTCTTAAAGAATTCATCCATCCATTATGCTATTCGAAAAGGAATATTGATCTGTACTAATATTCATAATTCACCTACAACTTTCTCAAGATTGAAATAACAATGCCAATCTTTATTTAAAATTTTTTACTAATATGATCTTATTTGTTTTGAAGAGAAGCCTTTTAGTGATTCATTTTTAGTGGAAATTGCTACGGATTGTTAATTGTTTATTTCAACTTACACTTAACCTATTTACCCCATTCTGCTAACAAAAGTAGCTTTAAAATATATTTTTATACATTCAACATAAAAATTTCTTTTCATGTGTTAAACTTAAATATTCATTAAAATTATTTAATTTAATTAATTTATAGTCAGATGATTCTATTTTATTTTAGTATAAAAAATAATTATTATACTCCTATGAATCGCATTTTTTTTATTCTTTCAAATTCTAGAAATATTTCATTTTAAATTTATATCTAATTTGCAATTAATTTTACAAGCTAAAGACATTGAGAAAATAAAACAGTTTCAGTGTGAATTAAGTCTATTCATTTTTACAATATTTTATGTCTTTAGGAAAGAAAATGCTAATTAGAAAATATTTCTTCTTTCTCGCCTTTTCTATTCCATGAATTCTGAGAAATGAAAAAGGAAGAAATACTCATTATTTCTAATTTTCGTAACTATTCAATTCAATAAATGCAAATATTTCTTCACTGGATTCTTTGAATTAATTTTCCCCAAATATCATTTTACAAAATAATTATAATAATAAGTAAATACTGATAGTAGTAGTGAAAAGTAGATACCGATAAAAGTAGTAGTACTGATTTTCCATGTAAAATTTTTTAAAAAATTGTACCAGAAATAAATTTGACACACAATTCCTAAAACTAGAAAAGATAAATATCTTTATTTTTAAATTAGCTGTACAAAAATTATCAAATTGTGCATTTTAAATGCATAAAATTTAGCTAAATTACTTATGATACTTTTATCATAGGTTTGAATGGGTTCATTTTGAAATGATATATATATTTTTTAAAATTCGGTCAATTACCTGTAAATTGCTATAGGCGTTATGTTATGTTGTATAGCTCTAGCTTCAATGAATTGAAGCTAGAGCTACAAAATATGAGATTATTCTTCTTATAAGACGAACGCTCTATTAAATTCATTTTTATATCTGGTTATTCAGTAGCAGTGAAATTTTAATCTCGTTTATATTAATGAAGTTTTTCTTTGTCTGCGTTTCCATCCCTCCTGAAAAATATCTCGAAGTTCCGAAAAGGAAATTGTGTTACACATGCCGTAAAGAAGATGACGTGATATCGGTGGAGTTCCTTATTTGCATAATTCTATTCGGAAAGACCGAACTTTGGTATATTTGATGACGCGCGTTGAGGGATGATTAAAGAAAAGAAGAGGACCTAGGAGAAAGAGAGAAATAATACTGAATAAATATAAAATATATCATCATCAAAACAGTAAAATAGTGAGGAGTATCGCATGTATTTTTTGACGAACATTTATAATATAAGCCTACATTCCAAAGTAATCCATGTTATATTAATATCATTTTTCATTTTATTTTTCCATTTAGGTTTGTATAATTGATTATATAATATATAAATAATTTATCAATCATATCATTTTCTTGTAGAATAATTGTTTTTAATAATAAATTGTAATTAAAAAATTCAGATTTTTAATTAATCGAATTGTATTACAAAAATTTATTCCCTATTTTATCAAACATTTTTATGCATACTTTTCTTGTCACAATGTTTTTAACGGTCTTCTCAACTTTCATTAGAAATCTTTTTAAGTATGCTATATAAGATTCCGTCAGGAAGTAGAAACAATTATTTATAGATTGATTGATTGATTTAACTTTTTTCTTTTACATTCATTGTGAATTTTTAGAATAATTAATATATATTTGGCTAAATTATTTTCTTAAAAAAATTAATGTAATTCACTTTTTAAAACAATTTATTTTTATGTGTTTGTTTTATTCATTGAATGTACCATTAATTGCTTTTTTAAAAATATATTTCATTTGTAAAATTTCAGAAATTTTTCAAATCACACGATTTAATATATTTTTCATATGATAACCCGAATACTAATCTAGCACAATTTTTCCAACACTTATTGTCTTATTCAAATGTACTGATCAATTTGTAATCATGTAGGATTTTATTTCTTCGCTGATTTAATTATTCTCTAATTATTTTTAGATATTTCCTACGTGTGACAGTTGGTATTACTCTGCATCTAATGGCTATAAATATTTCTTAGCATAGAAATAAATCTCTTGCACCATCCATCATTTGTGTATGCGGGCGTAGGTATTGTGTTACAAATTTTTGTAAAAAAAATAATTGATTTATTTTTAAACATTATTTTCAATATGAATATTTAAAGTGTTTTAGATTCCAGTTGATTGAGATCAAATTACATTATGTATGCATTTGCTGATTCATTTGGAGTTCCATTTTCTCTCTTTATTTTTTGCTTGTACGTATCTTGCCTATTTTTTTATAATATTTCTTATGATGATATTTTTAGTTATAATGTATTATTTTTATAATGTATTTCATACATTTTTGTGATTGTTTTGTTTCTATGATTTAGTCACTATGTGTCTATTTTTTGTGGAACCTAATCAATTTTTTTTTCAAATACCATCGACTCCTCCTATGTAACTTTTACTGCTGCTTCAATTCATCATAAAATGTGTTTTCTAAGTTTCTGCGACCCTTTAAAATGATTTTAGCATCCTACTAGCCTCTAAACTCATACAACAGCAGGAAATTAAAAGAAAATATTTCTCAACAAAATTCTAAAGAATTAAGCGTACTCTGCGATCTTGCAATCTCCTGAGTGTTTCGACCACTCCCCTTTCTTCTAGACTTTCGGAAATTTTTCCTGTAATATTTCCAAGTTCTGAAAATTTCTTTTATCCCAGACAACATTAACATAAAGAAAATACAAATATATTCAAAAGAATACTGAAGAATATTGAAGAGAACATTCTTTGATATTCTCTTAGTGAAAAAAATTCTTATTGTGAATAAAAAAATCGCAACTATGCGGCTTCTTATAAGCCCTAAAAATAATATTTTAATTGCTTTACATTTTTGCAATAACTTTATTGAATATATTAATTCTCAAAATTCAAGTTTAGTTGAGCAAACATTTAGATTTTTCAAAACTTTTTTAAAATCTTTACACTTGTAAAGCTAACATAATTTCAATTTGTTTTAAACGAAATATTTGCTGATTTCCTTGAATTGAAGATATTTAATGGCGAAAAAAATGGTTTTCTGATAATTGCATATACTTCGAGATTTAGATTGAAAACATGTTTTGAATTTTGTTGCTACTATAAAGTATTATTATTTTATTTTACAAAAGAAAGTATCTTTAATATATTTATAAGTGCAATGAAAGTTTATATGTTATTTAGATTAAATATCTTTAAACTGTTGCAAACTCAATGATACAAAGTGGGATTTAAATTTTTTAAGGAAATTTTCAGGACATTTCTTCCTAGATAGTTTGTGAAAGTTTCCGTAAATATTATATCCTTTAAAAGTTCATCCTGCTTAAAATGATTAGTTATAAGTATAGTTAGAGCATAGAGAATGGAGTTAGAGAATAACAGAATCATGCTTGTCAATATTTGAAAAAGAAATAGAAAAGAAAGGAGCAAAAAGATGAAGACAAGAAACAGCAATAGCATTAGCTCCCTACTTTCTCCAACCTCTGGGAATCAGATGTTTATCACACAGCAAGAAAGGAAACAAGTTAAGTTGTTAATTTACTCAGAGAAAATGTTATTTTTGCTAGAGACGGATGTGATTTGGGTTAAAGCAGAATTATCCATGGAAACATCCAATATCCTCATATGTATAATAGATAATATCGCGCCATTTTTTTCTGTGGAGAATAAGACCTTACTATTAAAACATTGCAAATTTTCACTATTAAATATGTCTTTATATAATACCATGTTACAAACACACTAGATTTTCTTACATAATATTTAGGACAGACAGACAGACAGATAGATAGATAAACACTTGAAAATGACAAATGGAAGCAGAAATATTCTTGGTATACTTCTAACGATATAAATGTAAATTTCATCCATCGTCAGATTGCTAAGGACACAATTTTAAATCTGAAGAATTATATAAATGAAATAAAGAAAGAATTAAATGATATTTGTTAAGCAATGCTTACAAACAAAAACCAGAGGATACAGACAGAAGCTACAGTTTTCTGATTCTATAGTACGCAATGCTTATTTATATGTTTATATATGTCATATATTAATTAGTAATTGTTAATTAGTAATTTTAACATTTTTCAGTTTTTGTTTCTTTATTTCTCTTTAATTAGTAACTGTATTTAGTTTATACACGCGGGTTGCCAAAAAAATATAGATATGTTGTGTCTGCAAATATTCACATTTCTCTGTAAGTTAAACCTATTATCACCATTTGTTTTTAGATATTTTTGTTACCTTCATACAATTATTACTTTGCTAAAATATTAAACATAGTATCCAGGACGTGACCCCAATGGGATTTTCTGTGGATTCCAAGAATGGTTTGTATTATTTTTCTTCATTTTTCATCTTTTTTTCTCATCGAACTGGTTCGATAACTTTGTGTTATAGGAACCTGAGGCGCAGGATGGCGTTATGTTATGTCATATGAGATTCGAAGAAAGAAAAGTGTAAAAAAATCAAATTTATCCAAAATTCTTAAAATTAATTATTGCTTAACATGTGAATACGAACTTAAGAAAGTACTTTGAATTTCACTTCTGAATTGTACGAGCATATGCCTTTCTCTCCCTTCTCAGAAAAACACACTTTTTTCTAACTATCAGGATATTATTTCTAAATTTTTTCATGTGCATTTGAATATCACGCAAAATTTACAGGTTTAAAATAATTTTTTGCTCAGTTCAGATTTTTAGGTTAAATAGATTCGAAATACAATTCAACAGAGATTCAAGTTTATATTTATTTTTCGATGTCCCATTAATTTCCTTTCTGATGAAACGCCAACTCAGCAGCTTCAAATTTTGTATCACCGTGTGACATATATTAGTCCGTTCGGGCGTGTGCTTGTGTGTTGGTATGAATGAGTAAGTACTAAACTTTATTTACAGAGCTGATGTACCATAGTTGAGGATTTTCTTTCCCAGGTATGATAGATCGCTAATTTAAACCCAATTCCCACTTAAACGTTGCTCCATATAAAAAGCTTGTTTCATCTTATGTCTGTTCGGCGTCATGTGTTTTCACTTTCATGCAATATGAAAATTATAGAGTAAATTCATATTTCCAGTGTTGTTCTCTTTATTTACCACATTTCCTAATTTTAATGCGTCTTTCTTAATTTCAAAAATAGTGCTTGAACAATAATGAAAAATTAATTTGAGACAAATTAACTGACTATTATTTCACAAGATTAGTCGTGTTCTTATCTAGAATTGAATGAAATGTATCCCAGCGCGAATAGTGTCATCTTAAGAAAGATCATTTTACAGTCATCTGTATTGGATGCTGTCGGATGCTTAGCAATTTATCCCAGAGCTTGGCAACCATTTGGCAAAGAATTTGGCCACTTTGTAACAAAATGGATAATGCTCGAAACTTTGAGAATTTTGTCGATCAGTCCATTAGGAACCGAGATATGCCTGATTGGTCTAGAAGGTTCTAGTCCCGCCTCCAGAGAAATATAAAACGCCGGCATTCTCAAGATGCGCCGTCGTCGTCGTGAATTGTAGTCAGAGGGGCCGACAAAGAACAAGTTTTCGAGAGGATAGCGAAGCAATAGCGTAGTACCAAAGTTGTGTGGAGCGAGTGCTGAACTGCTGTGTGCCGAATTCTGCTGCCTACTGTGGAAGCAGCGTCGCATCTTTTGTGTAGCATCCAGTTGTGAGAAGTAGTGAGTCTGTCAGCTAAAGCAAGGAGACAAGTGAGAAGTTCAGAAGTTTTGGAGAGACCGTAAAGCGAAGCTCCGAGGATCCTCTCTCCTGCTGCATTCTGCCTCGCGGTTTCGTGTGCTGTGGGCGATTATTACTTGTGGGCTATAGTCGTCTGTAATGTGCTACTGTGTGCTGTCCTATGTTCGTCTCTGCTGTAAATGGGTGTCGTCTGTGTACTCTTCGTCTTGTTTATTTACACGTGTCTTCGTGTAAATAAACATCATCATTGTTTTCTACTGTCGCCTGCTGATACACCCAATATACACCCACTATAGAAGCGAACCAGGGGGTAAGGAAGAAATCCGTAGCAATATTATTCATAGTCATTCACCTGAGTAATTCACCGCTTTGTCGTGGCAAATGTATTCATTATCAAATTGTAACTAAATAAGGATAATGGTCTATAAGCTGAAATCCTACACTGAAACAGTTAAACCGCCATAGGTGGATGATATCTGGTTCACGAGAAATATTTGCTGTTAACTGAATTCACATTACGTCAACTATCAGCGTAGATTCGTGCCGAAAACTCGTGAACCTCAGGTTTAAAAGCTGACATAATACAAACGATATTAAAATGCACAAATTGTGACTTAAAAATTCTTTTAATTGAAATAATCGTATTTATAAACATCTTTTATAGAGATATTATGTAAAAACAAGTATAAAAATACATCAATATTTTTTTATGTCATTAACATTTTCGTACAAAAATATTTTAAAAGGTAGCTTTTAAATATCAACATTGAGTAATTCTTTATATGAAAGAAAACCAGTCCGATTTATTTGAAAACTATTTGTCATTTTTTTTAATATTTCTTTAAATTCTATAATTTTCATGCTTCAAAAATATTAGAATTGGTAATTTCTTTAAAATTAATTATAAGATTTAATAAATTTCGTTCTTAAGTTCAAACTATGAATTATTTTATGTAGTAGAATTATTACACTATCTGTCATGATATTCTCATCTTGACATTTTCATTCGTTACTCAATGAGTATAAACAAATTGTTTTGATTTAATCTATGATTTATTCCTGGCAATTCCCCAAATAATTCGTCGAAACAAATCAACATGATTTTGAAAAATATCGAAACAAGCTCAATCTGAGTACGCTCAGAGTACGCTTAATTCTTTAGAATTTTGTTGAGAAATATTTTCTTTTAATTTCCTGCTGTTGTATGAGTTTAGAGGCTAGTAGGATGCTAAAATCATTTTAAAGGGTCGCAGAAACTTAGAAAACACATTGTATGATGAATTGAAGCAGCAGTAAAAGTTACATAGGAGGAGTCGATGGTATTTGAAAAAAATTGATTAGGTTCCACAAAAAATAGACACATAGTAACTAAATCATAGAAACAAAACAATCACAAAAATGTATGAAATGCATTATAAAAATAATACATCATAATTAAAAATATCATCATAAGAAATATTATGAAAAAATAGGCAAGATACGTACAAGCAAAAAATAAATAGAGAAAATGGAACTCCAAATGAATCAGCAAATGCATACATAATGCAATTTGATCTGAATCAACTGGAATCTAAAACACTTTAAATATTCATACTGAAAATAATG
This sequence comes from Argiope aurantia, assembly GCA_026543865.1. Taxonomy (NCBI): domain Eukaryota; kingdom Metazoa; phylum Arthropoda; class Arachnida; order Araneae; family Araneidae; genus Argiope; species Argiope aurantia. Next base: position 667,267 of record JAPMOR010118157.1, read on the forward strand.
TTTAAAAATAAATCAATTATTTCTTTTTACAAAAATTTGTAACGCAATACCTACGCCCGCATACACAAATGATGGATGATACAAGAGAATTATTTTTTTATGCTGTCAATTATATCAAAATAGCAAATGTTGTTTCCTCATAATTTTCAATCTATTAGTTATTATTAATACTATGAATTCTAAAATGCTAGAATGTAATAAATCAGTTTATTAAATATATTATATACTACAATGGATTTATGTAGAATGCGAAAGTGAAGAATTCGTCACAAAAAAGCTAGCTTTATAAATTCAGATACATTAGAATTTTTAGAAATCAAACATTTTTCCTTTAAAGATTTCCACATGTAAATTTACACCGTGAATAAAGTATTAATTTTTATAATAGTTTTTAAGGATACGTATTTATTTTTAATTATAAAATATAATTCATTTTAATACCTTTCTAAAACTTAGTTATTTGACTAATTTCTTTATTCTTTATTTTTTTTTTCAAATTCACTATCACATTATGGAAATCATATAGAATAATAATACAATGAATTTGATCAATTAATTAATAATTAAGTCGAGAAAATATTAAAATATTGCATTGAAAAAGAAATAATGCAAGAAGAGAAAATTTAAAAACTCTAGAATGCCAAGCTGTGAATGTGGCAATCTATTACTTAAATATATCTGCATAAACATGCCTTTAAAAAAATCAAGACGAAGAAAATATTCAATAAGTGAAAAAGTTATTTTTCATAAAAGTGCATTACTTTCTACACAAAAATACATTTCAAAATGTGTGGTAAAAGAATAGGTAATGCATTTTGAAGTGATTATTATCAAATAAAAAGTTGAAGCAAAAATTTCAAAAGTTTAAATTATATACGTATATTTATTTCAACTCAGTGTTCGTGTTCGTAAAAATAAACTAAATCTTTATCACTTATCTCGGATATTAATATTTTATGGCATAGATTCCTATTCGAAATTTTCATTCTAATATACATTTCAAAGAAAGTAGTGAAAGAATGACTCACACTAGTTAGTACTTTCTTTTAAATTAAATCTTGTCGGGAATCCATTTGTATATATCCCAATGTAGGAAACCACGCTTCATGCAGCAGCACTCATATGCACAAGCATTTTAATAAAATGTCATTGCCATTCAGTAGAACCGAGAGAAATACTGTTCTTCTAAATATTCTTTTGAGAATTGAGAATTCTTTATTCTTTATTTCCTCCTTTGTGTGTGAAAGGCACAAGTATCTGATGTACTCCAAAACAAGAATTCAAGTTATTCTCAAACTCGGAAAGTGAAAAGCTTTCAAAATTTTAAAATAAACTTCGGCTGAAAAATGAAAATCTTAGAGTTTAGTTTCCCTAGAGATTTTCAACTAAAAGGGAACACTGGATTTTACTAATTTAGTTAGTTTCTTTTTTTATCGAAAAAAATTCCTATAATTATATTCATATTTTTCTATTAAAATCCCGTTCAATTTCTTTTGATTTTTTTTTCAAATAAACTGACAAAATTTTTGTGTTTAAACAATTAATTGTATTCGAAAACATTAAAACTCCTCTGTTCTATTTTCCTGGATTTATCTTTCGTTTACAAAGTAGAAGAAAAATAAAGCACCGCCTTTCAAAAGTAATTTCGATGGAAAAACAAGATTTCAGTTTATTTTTTAAACATTTTTAAAATAAAATCATTTAGTTATCATTCATGCATTTAGTGACATGTACGGGGTACTAATTTCGTCTTTTTTAATAGCTTTTGTAATTATTTTTCCTGTTTGCTTCAACCGTTTCTTGGATATTATTTTTGATTTTTCGATCACCAGACAATTATTATTCTCGTTCTCGATAACTTGTAAGGTTGTTGGATCTATCGATAAAGTGCAGATTAACTGTTACAGTTCTTTCAACTGCTTTCTGTATATTAATTTGGTTTTCAACATCCCGTAGAGTAAGTTTTGTTATCTTTATTTTTCAGCTATAGGGTAATTAGATGTATCGATAAAAGGCAGATTTATTGTTATTGTCCTTTAAACCTGCCTGTTAATTATTAATTTCATTTACGACATCTTTTAGGGTTACTTTTGTTATCTTTATTATCCAGATTTAGTATAATTAGATCTATCGATAAACTGCAGCTTTACTGTATAGTCTTTTCAACTTCTTGTTGTCTATTAATTTTGTTTTTGACATCCTATAGGGTTACTTTTGCTACCTTTTTTATCCACCTGTAAGGTAACAATTTATGATTATTTTAGTTACGCTTAAGAAAACTATTTTTGTGTTTTTCAATAGCTTGTAGGGTTTCTGATCGTGTTACCTCCTATTAGTAAGGTATTTGATTATCAAATATTCGATAATGCTTTAAAATCTGGATGAAAACTCTTTTTACTTTTAATGAAAGATTTCAAATCTAAGTTACGAGAGAAATAGAAAACTCAACTTGATTACTAGTGCAACATTTATAGAACAGCCATATTTTGAGGAAAATTTCTTTTTGCTTGTCATTTGTTTCATTCTGAAAGTAAAAGTGAATCAGAAACGATCTTTTCATAATCGATAGAATCAAAAGAGAGTTTGATGAATTTATACATTTTTCTTATATCTTTAGCTTATCACATGTCAAAATAGCTTTAAAATAATAGAGTTAAAATTAGAAATTTTATCCCGGAATGCTTTATTCGTTGTCAAATTTATACGGCTTCATATCTTCGGTTGAATGTTGAATAAAATGTATCGTATTCTGCTTTGTGAAAACAATCTTTTTATGTATTGTGATATTCTCATTTATCATGATAAGATATTTATTCATATAAATTCGCTCCCGAACTAGAGTTATAAAAAAATTAAGAAACAGGAAAGAAAGAAACATTCTCTTTTTTTCGATATTTATAAACTTATATAAACTGGAATAATTTATATGCATTTATTTAGTTTGAGTTGCTTCATGTTTTAAGAAAATCTGTCAACGATTTTTCAATTACTCTTTATTTTGCCAGATTTTTGAAATTATTATTTTTAGTCAATACAGTAACGTAATTTCTCATAGGTAATAAATACATTATTATAAATTAAGAAAAGTTAATTATCAGTCATTCGATTAATACACACTTATTTGGTATAAAAATGAAAAATTGAAGAATGAAGCCCTTAAGTTATAACAGTTTTCTTTCAACAGTTTTGTAATTAAGAATATCTAATAAAAAATTTTAATAATGGATGCAGTTTATTAAAATATATATCAAAATCTCAAATGGCCTTGAATGCTATAAAATGATTATAATTAAAAATAATATGAATAAAATTGTTTATCTCTGATGTTTTTAAAAAGATATTTTGTGATGAATTTACTTATGGTAAGTTCATATGATTAGTACTAAATAGATATTTTATTATGATTTGGGATTTACGTTTGTTGTACTACAGAAATTTAATTTTCTTCCTATTTCAAAGTTTTGATTTTTTTTAAAAATTAGTAAAAGTTTTTACAGTACTTACATCTAAAAATCAAAAATAATATGATGATAATAGAGTTTACAAAATGCAAATAATGCCATAAAAATTTTCTTTCCTTCCAATTAATTTTTATTTACTATTTAATGAATAACATATAAGCCAGTTAACAACTAAGCTGCCAGAGCAATTGCTTTTGTATCATGGTCATGTTACTGTCTGTGAACCACAAGGTCCCAGGTTCTATCCTCGCTCATAACAAATTCGCGACATTGGTGACCTCGGACGATGAACCTTCGTACAGCTGTTGTGGCGCCATCTACCCGCAAACAAAGTCGTCAGACTCACTTGACGCATCAACCACTCACCCACACACGCTCGCCATAACGCTTGGCGCTACTCAACTGGGTACAGGCCCATTAGACAACAGCTAAATAAATCATCACTCAACAGCCATATCGTTCGTTTCACCTCCGACTCGCTGGAGGGAGAGTCGGAGGTGAAATAAGCCAGTTAACAACTACGCATATAAGTGAATAGCATATAAGCCAGTTAACAACTACGCTACCCGAACAATTGCTTTTGTATCGTGGTCATGTTACTGGGCTGCGAACTACAAGATCCCAGGTTCTATCGCAAAGCACAACAACTATAAGAATAAAATTTCAGAAACTGATAATCGCAATCTATAATTAATATATTTATCGCTTTATTACTTATTGTGCATGTAAAATAAGCTAAATTTCAGTCACTATTGATACATGAAGGGATTCTTCATTTTCGTCATGAAAATGTAATACATTTTATTAATCAATTTATATTTTTAAAAAATGTTACATTTTTTAGATGAACTAAAATGGAGAAAAACTAGCTTAATTCTCTGTTTCTACTCTTTTATCACAAGAATCAATATATATTTAAAAAATTTATATGTTTTTACATCGAGCCTTGTTTGAAAAAATCGAATAAATGTTTAGAATATTAAATCTTCGCTTTATTATAAAGTAAGAAATGAATTTAAAGTACGGCCATTCAAATTTTCATATAAATAATTGCATAGAGAGATTCGAAATGAATATTATTTATTTTTTTGGCAATTAGGAAAGATTGTCTTAAAAGCAAAATTTGAAGGCAATTTTATGTAACATTTTTTGGTCGTTTTAGAATTTTTTTTCCTTTAGAGTATATCACTAATTTTTCTTCTTTATTTTAATTAATTCTGAAATGGAAACTTGGGTAATCAGATATCTCTCTTCATTAATTAAAGTTAATAATTTTTAATAAGAGCAATTTTATTTTCATTCTATATATTAAAATATTCATGGAATTTTGTAAAAGAATTATAAAGGAAAATGATTCTACTGTTATTTTTTCGCATAATTAAATTAAATATTTTTTCTTCTTTACATTAACACGAAAAGCTACTGGGTGTGTTGAAAAAAAGTAAATCAATGAATTGTTAACATTTTATGCTATTTATTTGCTGAGCAAAAGCTTTAATTCGAGCGAATCATTTATAGGTTCATTTAGTATTTTTTAAAATAATAATTAGTCATAATTAACTTTCGAAGACTTTTATATCATGCTAACATAAGATAAATGTGTATATTGATACTTCTCATTATCAGTTCCCTTAAAATTTTTTTTATAATTTACAGAATTAAGAATTGTCTTCTCACTTTAAAAAGAATTGAACAAATGCGGCGTAAAACTTTTTGAATTAATTTGAGTTAATTATTAACATTTTAAATGATACAGTAAATTTTTTTTTATTCAAACATTCAAGTTCAAAAAATGACGATAGGCTCATTTTTATTATAAATGCAAGTAATTAAATTTATACATGACAAAAGCGTCGTTTTGATTTCAGGGTATAAAGAGTAATTATATGTGTATGTCATTTTATGTGATTTTTGTCTAAACAAATATCAGCTTAATTTTCTTTTCAAAAGTGAGTTTATTATTTAGTCTCTAATATTTTTGCCTAAAAAGAGCTTTTAATAAATTTCCAACATGTGAAAAATACATATTTTTACAACATTCTTACAACATGTAAGAAATATGTAAAAAATACAAATTTTAATACATATTTCATAATATTCATTTAAATTGAAAGAAAAATAGTAATATTGAAAATAAGAATTAGAATATTTTGAAAGAAAATTATGTAACACTTTTTTATTGCATCAATATTTAAATTTCATTCATTAATATATTTGCCAAGTTTTATTAATAATTTATCTCTTTCATTATTATTTAAAATAATGCCAATAATTTTTTTCTGCACTTTCTTTTTTCTGTTACAAATTAGTTATTAATGCAGTTCAAATAAAAAGAAAGAAAGTATTGAATAAGGATATGATTATCTTTAAAACATTCGTATGAAATTATCATTTTTCAATGCTATTGTTAAGAAGATTATATCCTTTTAACATTTTGATTTGGTTTGATCTTGTTTTGTTGCTGCAGTCACCATTAATTGATCAGGAAATTAAAGAGGCAAACAGATAAAAATTGAAAAGTGAATTCAAGTTACATTCAGCACTGATTTAGATTACTAATTTCTAAAATGATACTTTAAAATAATTGTTATTTTAATGTGAGTATCATTAACGATATCTCAGACATGAATACACTTTATACAATTAATTACATTAAATCTGCAACCATTTAAATTCCAGTCTATCATATTGAAGTTTCATAAACTGGAGAACATTGACTGTTGACTTTAAGAAGAATTTTCATTTACCTTTAAAAAAAAACCAGTCCTGTATCTTTTGAGTGAAAGCATCAAATAAATGTTATCGACGATTATCCCTACAGATATCTTTTTTATGATTATGATTTCTCTTTTTTACAGATCTTTTTTTAATCCTAAATATAATATTAAACTTTAACTATTCGTAGATTCAAAGGTATCAAAATTTCGATTACTCAATGTATTTTCTTTATACAAAGGAAATACATTGAAAATTTTCGATTTCATGCCCTTACTGTTTAAAAATTAGATGCTGCTTAAAATTTTATCTTGGTTGAAAACTTTTCTTTTCAAAAGCACATATAGGATATTTATCGGTGGATTATTTTATGCAAAATAATATAAACATTTGTCAAAAGACAAAGAATGCATTTGAGGGGTCAACCCTCTGTTCAAATATCTGTATATTTCAGAAACAAGAGGATGGCAAAACGTTTGATATATAACAGACCAACAGATTGGAAAATATTTTGGACCATATTTTCAATCCCCTACTTTTACTGAAAAAAAAATTCTTTTCAGGAAAGTCGTTTAGAGTTACATAAAAATGAATCAAATTTCCACATGAATTATTCTTAAATGCACTGCGTTGTAACATAGTACAAAATTATTCATCTTTGTCTTGGTTCTAAACTTACATGCAGAATTTGCTTCATACATAAGATGCAGCAATCACTTTTCCGAAATGAGAAACATTTTTATTTTTTTTCAGAAATAAATAACAACGATCGTTTATAATATTTTTATTCAGTAACAGTTAATGTAAATTACTCTAACTATATTTTCAAGCGATGTAATGATTCGTTTGATCTTCCTGTTCTTTTTAATGATGTTCCTTTTCAAAGGAAAGAGATAACAAAAAGGAAGAATTTTTCTTAGCAAACAGTAGACATTCCACATATATTTATGTCTAATGTTCTTTCTCATACAAGATGTCTCAAGATAAATGTGATATTTTTTTGTTTCATAATTGCAGTATAATGATACATTACTAAGTAGTGAATAACCTTGTTATCTACGTGTGAATCATAGAAATAAAAAAAATCGCAATTATAAAACTAGTGGCAAGAATACACTGTCTGAAAAAAAATTTAGGTAGGAAAATAATGACGTGTTATTCACAGGAAATTATATACAATAATATTTTATAATCTTTATTAATGAGTAATCTTGTAAATAATGCATAAAAATGTGTTTTATATTCTTATTTTAAATATACATGTAATATTTAATACTGCGAGTTAAGGTATTAAGAAAATCACTGAAATATAAGATAAGGGTTTTGGTAGGGGGTCATAAGGTAGAATTTGTATGGTGGTATGTGGGGGTTCATTACACATTTAAACCATTATGGAATCCGATAGTTAATATAATGATCATTTATCAATAAATAATTTCAGTCGATTACCTAACGTTATTCAACAATAAATTGAATTATACTTCTAATGCATAATTTCACCAGCTCCAAAATTGTGTTTGAATTTCAATTTTTTTTCCCTATTAAACATGTAACTATTATCTCCTAAGAACAGATTTTAATTCATTATCTCATAAGAATTATTATATGCTAAGAACAGATTTTAATTCATTATCTCATAAGAATTATTATCTCCTAAGAACAAATTTTAATTCATTTCATAATCGGACTTTATTATATTAGAAATTTCGAATTAAAAATAAAGATTCTGTCATTTTTTTGGACTGTAGTTAATACAAAGTTTAATATTTTCCTTAAATATTATATCAAATCTAGAAATTTACTTAACAGCATTCTTTAAAAATAATTCTTTATTTCCTTTTCTTTGGAATTTTTCACAAGATTATTTGTAAAATATTGCACAATTCAATAATTACTCTCCGGAACAATCATTTCCTTAAAGAGAGTTTCATTATTTTCTTCACTATAACTGTTGTCGTTGTCACTGCAAGAATATAATCTATAAAGGAAACGAACTTCTCTTCTAATTTTCAGATTTCCTTTTTTTTATAGCTTGTTCCAAAGCTTAAAGCTTTGAACCAGCTTTTCTTAGAATAAGCTTCTTGATAGAAGAATTAGAAATAACTTTGCTTTATATTTTCCCAAAAATTTAATATGTTTCTAGTGCCCCCTTCCTTCTTTTTCTTCTATTTTTCATTGACTGAGTTTAAATGGCTTTAAAGAAATACATAATGGGAAAGGACAACAAATGCGGCTCGAACATTTAATGTGGTAGGAAGTATGATTGTGTGTTTCGGACGAATGGCTTTACAAATGTGGGATTTTAGGATTCACAAGGAAAAATTGATTTCTAAGAATTCCTTGTATTTTGTCGTGTCTTTGAGAAACAGATTCTTGTGTTGCAAGAAATGTAAAAATATTATGAATTAAAGCGTAGATTTCCAACGGATTTAAATTCTTGCATAAAGTTTCTCATAACAGTATTACATTTATAAAACATTTCCCATCAATATAAGTAATTGTTACAGCCAAAAAATAATGCCTGACTCATCTATTGTCAATCAATTGAGTCAATCACATTTTGAAAGATTCCATACGTATATTTTATCTAATGTATGCATGGATTTGAAGCTAAGTCATAACAAAAAGAAATAAAAATGCTATAAATGTCTCTATCGTGAGCATCTAGGATAGAGATTTCAGGGCAATCGAAAAGGATCCTGTAATCTTTATTCTACTGGAGGTATTATTTTATTTCACATATAAAATAAAATAATTTGTCCACTTGTTAATCAAATTTGATTAAATTCTCCAGGAAAGATTGCATCCTGATATAAAGGATGATTATAAAAAACAAAAACATGCGATCGTGACTTCTTTCCGTTCGGAGGAACTGAATAAAACTTTGGTGCAAGGTATTTTCAGGTAGGCGTTCAAGAATCATATGAAAGACAACAATTAAGCTTTAACAGTTATGATTACAATGATAAAATTTCAGAATTTTCGAATGGCAACGGTTACTTTTTTAAAAATAGCAATAAAAAATGAATAGCGTTGAAGCATCTGTAGAAGTTTAGTTTGGTTTAATTATATTAACCTCCAGTGTTTTTAAAGCAACACTAAGGCTGTTTTAGGACGGACCTTGTAATTCTGAACCGCGGTGAGGATAGCACCTGAGGTGGTGAGGATAGCACCCCATTTTCAAGCATTCACACCACATCAGCGAGAGGACGTTTGGCCCTGACGGATTTAATGAGTGCTAGACCTTCTTACACGACGTTTTTCCGGTGGAATTGGGTTACGAACCTAAAATGCTCTGGTTCAGAAGCAGAGCCCTTACTGCTTATCCCCCCGCTACCCCGTGTCTGTAGAAAGAAAGTTATCAGCGAAAGACAGACTAAGAAGCAAAGTCAAAATAACTGTGGTGTTCTTCAGAGAAACCTGAAGTTCAGCAGATTCCTTTTGGGCTGGCGCTTGCTTCGGTTCTAGGCATCATCTGCCTCATGCAAAGAGTCATCGTGGTTGAAGTAGATCAAGTCAAATAATTGTTAAACACAATAAAAAGTTGTTTTCTATTGTTTCTCTGCCGCTATTTATTTACTCTTTTCTTCTTAATGTGAATAATGCTGGTGATTTACGTGCTGCAGATACCATTTAAACGCTGCTTATTGATTTGGCTTTTGAGAGCACATTCCAATTAAAAAAATGTTGATGTTTGAAAATTTAAAACTTTACACTGTAACAGTAACTATTAGAACTTAACTGTTATTTTTTTTCATATGATTTTTGAGCGTATACCTCAAAATACCGTGAACCTAAATTTTATTCCGTTAGCTTGAGCGGTATGATTGTTACGGTTTCGTATGTCATTTTTTATTATCACACTGTACTTCACTGTACAATCAATTTTGATATGAAGTTATCAGAAACTCATATGCAATGAAGTTTATACAAGTGAAAAAAATATTCTTAATACATATTTGTAGCGATGACAAACGCCGACTCTGGAGACTGATAACGAATAACTTAACTCCTAAGTATGGTGGTTTTGACATTGGAAATAAGATCGTAAGGCAAACGAAAATTATCTTGAAATGCAGCCTATTATAACTTCACGGACTGAAATTATATAAAATTATCACGTGGACTTCCTAGATTATATTAAAACATGATTATTAACTTACCAAACAGAGAAACTAAGCAAAAATTTTCATAGAAAATAAAAGTAAACACAGATGCATTGATGTTCTAGAAATAGCTACTGAAGGAACGAGCTTCTTAATCCCGATAATCGATATCTACTTGTTTTATTAAGAAATAAATCGTAGTTAGCGATATTTGGACTTCATAACTTTCTTATTTTAAATTCTTAAGTTTAAATTATAAACAGGGTTTATAGTTACATGGAAATATTTTTTAACAGAATTGTATACTAATATGGCAAGATGAGCCACCATGTTCCTTCCCTTTCCAAATATGTCAATAATCAAGAAAGAATTAAAGTGCATCATATTCGATTTGTTGGTAGATATTTAGGGAATTTTATGAATTCTTCGATTGAAGATCGAAGCTCTAAACTAGTCTTTTTGGGAGTTAGATCTAAAATGCATTAGTATAAGCAGAAATTCGATGAAAATCAAACAATAAATTTCTGTGAATGAAAAAAATAATTTAGTTATTTAAAAATGATTTTTATAATCCATAAACATATAGTTTCATAACACATAAATAAAAAAAAATCATAATTTTTTATGTGGCATTCTCTGTGACGAAATATGAAATCACCTCTCACGGGAAATCTTTAAAAACTTATGAAAATCAATATAGGGCCTAAATTAATATAACAAACTTTTGGATTACATTAATCAGGTAAAAAAGTTGAAAGGCATTTAGATATCAAGATATATCTTTATTTTTATTGTTCAAATTGCTCTTGGTCATCTATAATGGTGATCTAGGTTTTAATTGAATTTCAGTTCTCACACTTTTTACCATACGAGTTGATATATCAAGTCAATACTAATACATCATTAAGAAGTCCTGTAAAGGAAACTTATTGTGTGAGTATATTTATGTGTTTCAATGCTTAATCAGTATTTATTTTAAAATATATTAAATGCCATATTATATGAGTAGTTGCCAATAACTAATAGAGAATAATTTAGATTTAGAACAAAATTCTAGATGATAACTCCAATTAAGGAGGGGTAATTCTTCGCCAAATTGCATGTGACATGTAGTAAACAATGTCGTATTACATGTTATGTAAAAAAATATTTGCATAAAAATTGACGTGCATTTTTTTCATTAAAATACACTCTGATTTAAATTCTCATGCAAACTAGAAAAAAAAACTTTATAAAAATGTAAATTTAAGACTATTGTTAAGAGAAATAACCAAAAGCAAAAATGCATAATCGACAAATTTAATTCCAGATTATTACAATTAAAATAATTTTCAAATATTTATTAGTTTTAACTGAAAAACCAAATAAATAAATGATGAAAAAAAAATCATTTCAGAAAAATTTGAACCCTTTTTTTTATATTCAAAATTATTTACTGAAAGTTTTTATTTTAATATGAATAAAATTCTGAAAACGATTCTGCATCCCTAATATTATTTAATACTACACCATTTAAGATATGAATATGAATTATGTAATTTCAAGAAACAGTTTCTTAATAAATATCATATTCTCTAATTCTAATACTATAAGTTGGGTTATCCTTTCAGAGAAATATGTAAAAAGTTATGATCAATGCTGGAATACCTAAAAATTCACTTACATTGAAAAATAATACATTTATGTTATTATATATAGCGAAACATATAATAAAAGTTATTATATTTAAGGGAATGTAATATCATACCTTACATTTTTATTCGCTTTCGCGATTTTAACATATATAAAAAGACATATATATAATGTATTGTTCCTGCTAAAATGTTCAACTTCGAATATTTGAGGAATTTTAAAAAGATTTATTTCTTATTTTATAAAATGATAGATTCAAGATTTCTTATTTTATTAAGTGTTATATTCTAGATTTCTCATTTCTTCTAAGAAATTATACTAGATTTTCAGTGTGTATATGTGCATGATAATTAAAATATATCCAGAGAGGGTATTAAATTTATGCTATTAGCAAAAAATTACGGATTTTTTGTAATTTTTGAAGAAATTAATGAAACGGAAATTCTGTTTGCATGTCAGCTCATCTACATCATAACGTAGATTTAGAACTACTCTAACAAAATGGATAATATCCAGAAGTTGGTTTTATTTATGTCCGAAATGAAACTAGAAGAGAACATTTCATTTCAAGTATTCTATAATTTATATTTTGAATAAACCATATTTGCATTTGTTTTAAACTACAGCTTTCAATGAATAATTTTGTAGTTCTGCTGCATTTTTTAAATCATCATAAATAAAATTAAATATGGTAGAAAATGTTTGTAGAAATTGATATTAAAATTGTAAATTTCCTGATTAAATTTCTTTATGAAGAACAGCTTTCCTCTAGTCAAATCCATTATTAGTTTAAATATGTAAATAACTAAAACATCAAATAAATTAAAAAATACATAATGTTATGCATATATTATTGTTATTTAAAGAAGGATTTTACGTTTTTGCATTACAATGGTGATCTAGCTCTAGTTGCCGTTATAGAAAATTCAAATATTTTTGTAATTTTGATATTTTTTTCGAATTTCTAATGCACAAAGTTTTCCAAAAAATTGAATTTTTAGCTTTTTTGTTAATTTTTGTCTGTAAATTCTGCTCTTTACATTAGAATATTTTATTAAAGTTGAATTTCAAATAAAAGGAAAAGTTTCGTTAAAGAATAAGATAAAGGAGAATACTCTGTCTAAAACTTTAAATGAATAATAGAGATCAAATGTAAAAACTGAATATAAAATTTTCATTGCACATATTCCATAAGAATATTTTAAAAGGATTTTAAATAGAATTTAATTTTATAGATTTATTTAAATTAATACATTCCCTTCCATGAATTTCCATACATATATTTTAATTACTTCATCGTAAATTTATCATTTTTAATCATATAAAATGGAATGAAATCTCCTGAACAAAATGCAATAATGATACGCTTATAAGACATATCAAAATAAATTCTTTAATTAAGGTCATTAAATTCATTTCGATTTATATGGATTTGAATTTACATAATTAACACTAAAAATATCAAAGCAGAAAATATTTTTTCCGATTAAAAGTACAGCTGGTATTTATGTATGTAAAAATATAAGTAATGTAATCAAAAATATGTAGAATGATAAAATATGTAAAAAATAAATATTGAAACATTTGTTTTATTATCAAAATTATTCATCGTTCATTATTCATTATTCATCAATAAAATATTTGATAAAATTGTACAGAAACTATTTTCCGACTTTTGTTTCTATAAACATTTTTCAAAAGAGTATATTATAACACAATCCATAAAGCACAAACATAGATCGAACAATTTTTATTGAATTTAGTAGGATTAATCTTTCCAATCTTAAAAAAATATTTAGCTTTAAGTTCAATATATATTCCAAGTGTGTTCTCTTAAAAATATATTTAACAAAAAATTTATAATTTAAATTGATTCATAAAAACATTAGCTGAATAAAACCGCTTTAAGAAAGACTATTCATTTCGTAATGTTTAAAATATAAATGCACTCTTATTATGAAGTATAATGTAATTTTTTGTTTTCTTTATTTTTAATTGAAAATTGAAAACTTTTTGATTGTAAGATTTATTACTGTTTTTTAGAGGCTAAAGATTTTAGAAAGAAAAGTCGCTGATGTAATAATATATAGGGAATTTCCTTGATGAATGCATTAACTAAAATTTCAAACATATTAAATGTATTTTTTATGGAAACAAATTAATGATGCATAACGTTATTCTTTATGAAAGGCACAAAAAATGATCAAAACTTTTATTCTATTAAGGATTAATTGATTTTTTTACAACTTGAATGTAAAGTCTGTCCTTATATCTCTTAAATAAAAATAAATAATTTATCCAAATGTTCATCGCTTATATTTTCTCAAATAGGATTAAAAAACTCAATTCTATAAAACATCTTTCACAAAATACTGAAAATATAAATGAAATAATTAGACGAAAAGTTTTGAATGCTGAAGATCAAACATTTTTTATCATTTCAATTTTATTTTAGACGTATGTGAGAAATTTGAACATTTCCATTTGAATATAAAAGCTCTTATAATTCAAAATATAAAAATTCTAATTTTCTTTAAAACAATTCTAAATGGTATTTTATCATTTTCTTGACCTAATTCAGCTAAATAATTATCTAAATTTAATGTAAATGGCAATTATTTTCTTTTAAAGGTGCAAAAACAACAGTCTTTATATAACTTTATATGCATTTTATCTCGATGATTAAAGTTTTAATAAGACTATAAATAATTATTTTTCTCAAAGAAAACGAAAATTTTAGGAAAAATTCCTTCATAAGATATAGTTAAAATATGTTGCTACTATCATGATATTGCAACATAATTGTTGTAATATATGTCTAAAAAATACTAAACTCGAGAGTGTTCAGCCAATTATTGTACTTCTGAATACCGGACTATTATAAATAGTGCTTGCACTGTGATTATAAAATTATTTATTACGCAGTAAAAAAACCACCTGATAAGTTGAAACGCCCTTATAAATAATATATTCCAGGAATATTATGAATCTCGATCATATATAAAATTTCTTTTGGTTTTATTTCAGTGTATACGAATGTTTTACATAGAAACCTTCCAAAATGAAGTTTGAAGCTGATTACATTGGGCAGAGATTCTTATCTCCTTATATTAATTAAATTTAAATAATAAATGTATAAAATCTAATTTGGGACTAAAATAATGCAAAGTATTTTTATTTTATTAAAGTATAACTATCGCTAAACAGAATTTCAAAATACATCTATACTTATAATAAAGCTCAATGTGTGTGTGTTGGCGCTCTACAGGCCAGACCATTCAACCTACAGCTACCAAATTTGGCACGTGTATACCTTGGAGGGCGGGAATGTGCACCTGGGGGTTATTTCTTCGAATTTTTTAACTAGAATTTTATTTATTTAAAAGTTAAGAGAAATTTTGACGTGTTTCTGCTATAACTGCCGAAAATATTACCGCACAAAAAAGATTTTTACATGAAGTTAAAGATCAAAAATTTATCCTTTAAAGGATACTAATGTTTTAACCTTAAAATTAAATTTCTAATTTTAATGAATTTTTAAATAAATATTTGAAATATATTTTTCAACAATTTTTTTTCGTACAAAATAAAAATAAAATTTAAGCTGCTCGAGCACGTTTCGTATTCATGGGAAAAAATTAGCTTTTTTTCTAAGTGTTGCCATCACATTGATTAAAGCTCCAACTAAAAATAATTGAAATCTTTTTGGAAATAAAATCTGCAAAAATATAATTTTCGGCACGTGTCTGTAGGAAAGGAAACATATATGAAATATTATTTTTTCTAAAAAATAAATTCAAGAAAAATTATTTTATGATCTTTTACACTCTCTATATTATTAATCCAATAAATCAGTTATATTTTAAGGCAAGTTTTCTTTAATATGAACAGGATATCCATTCAAATCAGGGCCACACAGCTGATTTGTAAACCTTTAGTAAGTCACAGATCTGCTAAAATGGTCTAAATGGAAAATGATTATATTTTATGTAACTTGATTTAATAAATACTCTAATAAATAACGAATTTTTGATTTTACAATAAGCTTCTGCTGTGGAAATTACATTAAGCTTCTGCTGTGTTCTTGAAACACTAATATTTTAAATAAAAAGAGTTAATTTCCAATCAACTAAATAAATCACTTAAACTGACTGATTTATGAAAATTTGAATATCACTATTCAATAAAAAAAGGATACTTTTAGATTTTCCATCGATCGTTTCAAAGAAAATACGCCAATTAGCGCGCAGGTTTCTCAGGATTAATTGGTCTAAGATTATGAAAATGGTGAGTTTTTCTAAATTTTTAGCATTCAAAACTTCATAAATAAGTCTTAGATGATCGTGGAAAACAGAAACATTCATTCATTTATTTAAAATTTGGTGTGTCCAGAATATTTCTCAGAATATGATACCTTACTGCATTAAATTTAGACTTCATAATTTTTGAAATATATTTATAGGCAGGAACAAGTTATTATTATTGATTTCATTTCAATACTTTTGAAAGCAAAACTAAAAACTGAATTTTATGCTGAATCTGAGAAATTTTTGTTGAATTATTGTTTTAGATATTACATAAATTATGAAAAGTATTTTGTAGTTCACATAAGACTTAAATACCGAGCGATTCTGTTTGCAATACTCATATTCAGTAATAATAATAATAAATAAATAACAATATAGATGATAAATAAAATAAAACACTTGGTTTTATTAAAAAATATCTTAATTCCAATTTCATCATTTTCACTTTAAATTAAAGTTGAAGTTTTACCGGAAATGACAACAAATTAGCAAAACATATATAGTAAATTGAACGAAACGATCTAAACAGTATAAGTTTGGTATGACTATCAAAATTTGAATATTAAAAATGTTTTGTTTGAGAATCTATTAAGATACCAGTTACTTAAAATATTTAATTGAAAATTGTAGCCAGCGGTAATACTATCGAACAGGCTGGTCGCCAAAGGCGGCTAGTTAGAAATAAAACATATGAAAGCAAATATCCAAAATAATAACTTTCATTAACCATATAATTTCATCAATGAGTATCGTACATACATTATGAATATTATCAACATCACATCACAAAGAATATCTTAATTATCCATGGCAAATACGTAGAGAAAGCTATGATTAAATTACTTTCAAACATTTTAATGCGCAGAATAAATTGGAATTGTCACTGCATTCGAAAAGACATTTTGCTTCTATGAACTTATTACGAATATATTGAAAGTGTGAAATACTCTTCACTACTAAGTTTTGCGATAATTTCTTCCTTTCAATCCCTTTTGTTCTGTCGAAATTAAAATTGAAGTTTTTTTAAGCTCTTACATTTCCAAAATTATTAATCCGAAAATAACCTTTTCAAAAGAATTAAAATTTTGTGTGATATCAATGCATTCAACAAAGCTGAAAGTAAAAACAGGTAAAAAAAAAAAACAATTTTCCTTTTCTACTAATATTACTATAAATATTATGCTGAATTGCAGAATAGGTGTGTTAAAAAATTTTGTGAGGAAAATGAAAGAATTGCGAATAACTTAGGAATATGACATTATAGGATTAATTAAAAAAATGATATATGAGAAAATCATCATGAAAATGAAATCACTATAACTTTAGTTTAATACTTCATTAATTTGAATATTTATAGTCAAATTTTAAACAATTGAATTGTCAGAGTCTCAACAAAAGCTGGTATACTCGGTTTAAGCATTTCTTTCTGTCTTCTCGCAGTATAATTTTGAGACATATATACAATATAATTTTTTCTTAATTTCAAGATGTAAGAAATTTGTGTAGAAACTGAGCATTTTGGTTAGATCTGTTGTATTTAAACTCCATTTTAACAATCACAAATTCTTCCGGGATAATTTATTTTGCTGTAGCAAGCTTAGCTCATTATATAATTCTAATAATTGTTTCATTGTCCAGGCTTTCTTCTTCCTTGTGCCATCAACGTAAAGTCTTTCTTAAAAAGCACCAGTTTAATTTCCCGTAAAGAAAGATGTTCTTTATTCGAGCTTGGGAAAATTGAATTCATTTTGATAAAATAATCAGTAAAGCATTGCATAGTCTCAATGACTCAGATTTAATATTTCAAAACAATGTATTATGTTTTTAAGTATTAACTTAACTTAATTAATTCAAAGCCGTTTCGTTTTGAATGGTAAACTGTCAAATAAAACTGTTTCTGTTGTAATCGATTAATTTCAATAGAAATATGGAATTGAATGTTTAAGTCAAATTAGTCTATACATGTTGTTCTTACTAATATTTTTATAACCTTGAAGATAGAGCACCCGTGAGATCGAGAACCTATATACTACATATCTGCCATGTATGTGCATTTTAAACTTTTTAAGAATCACATTTTAGCGCTGATATATAATTTATATACAGAAATGAAGTGTATCCATCGAAATATCATACATTTCATCTTATTCATGTCAGTTAAGGATTATCAATTTCATATATAAATTTTGATGCGTATTTGTGACATGGCTTTACAGCACAATAGGTTGGTAGGAAATGGATGGACACTTATAGATGCTTAAAGGATGCAACCCCGGACGTGGTGATAAGGTACTGTTGACGACAGGGTTGAAGATTCCAGAAACAACAAGAATCTTAGCAATAGCTCCTTTTATGTTATTTCTCTGAAAATGTCCTGTGCCTTATCCTGTAAATTATAAGAACACATGAGACAAAGCTGAGAATTAACTGTAATAATCAGTACTGAGTCAGCGGTGAATAGAAGATAAATCGAGAGCTTCGAGTAGTTGACCAAAATCTTTCTTTCTGAGGGCTTTCTGCTGATACATTTTATTTCTGAATAGATGAATTTGTGCTGTTATTTACTGCGAAAACTGCTCTTGAGCACATTTCGGCTGTGTTTTGCTTGTAACTATGAATTCGTGATTTTGTGTGGAATAAAGCGTTTTTATTTCTTAATACTTCTATTAGTCTCTATGTATCGTATACTCACTGAACTGGATCTTGATTTTCAGAAAATGCCCACAACAATATCTTTCTCACAGTTTTAAAATAAGTTGATTGCATAGCAATCAAGAAGAAAACTGTCTCGTTTCTCCATACACTATTTCAGTTAAGCTATATATAGATGTAGTATTTTATTCATTTGTGCTAATTTCCTAATATAAACTTCATTTAATAATATTTTGTTAATTTATCCATTTACTAAATACTTATGAATGATATGAAATTATTTAATTCATAAGATAATTAATAAATGCTCTATATCAATTGTTTATAAAGTTTTTTTTTTTTTTTTTTTTTTTACTTTAGGGCAGTACACTAAACAACAAGTATGATCAATAACTAAGGCATTTCATATTTTGGAAAATTCTGGTTCATAAATTTCATTATTTTTTGGCTAATTTACAAAATGTATTCAATTTGATATATGTTTGCGTTTTCTACATGTCATTTCACAAATTATTCTGAGCTTACTAGTTTTAATCTGTGTTACGTTGAAAGAAACGTTATACTATTAATCACCTAGTAAATTGAAAGTACTTCGCAATAGTTTCATATACAAGTTATCTTTTGTTTTTTTCGTATTTCCATACTATATTTAAAAGTGTTTCAAACTTACTTATAATGGTATTATCTAATATGAGTTCAGCTTATTTGAAACTTATTAACTGTACAAATTATTCACTTTGTCATTCTTTTCTTTCTAACTATGCCGAAGTTAATTTACAGACTCGGGTTTACTTTCAGAATTAAATCGAATAATATTCCGATATTTATAAACAGTGAGCCTGCCGAGTAATTTAAGAACATCGATGGTCATTTGCTTTGCTCTAGCTTGCTTATTTTGCAGCAGATTAATTCTCCTTCGGAAAAACACCCGAACTCCAATTTCTTTAAAGATTTCGTATGCAATCTTTAAAGATTTAATCGTTAATTTCATGCTTCGTAATTGGGTAATTGGGATAATTATTCTAGTACAAACTCTAGTCTGATATAGTGAATAATTTGAGTTACTTAGATAAATATTATCAGAATTTATAAAAGGTTACTATGTCTGAAATGAGTTAATCAGTATAAATAATAAGTAATAATAAGTTTCAGTTAATTTTAAATAAGGTTAAGTTAAGTTAAGATCCATAAGTTTTTTGTTCCCACGATCCAATTTATTTATCAATTTAGAAATAAAATTAGATTTTTTGTTATAATTTAATTTTAAAAATTTAATTTAAATTTAATAATTTAGTATAATTTTCAATACAACTATATGTTTTTTTAAATATAGCGATATACTTAAAGCTATGCATTTTTTTAAAGTCTCAAATATGTCCACAAGCTTACTCTCAATTTCAGAGTGTTTACTTAAGTAATAATAAGTGTATCGAATATGAGATAGATTATTAAAACATTACATTTAAATCTGAGGAAAATTATGTTCATATATGCGGATATGAGTATTTTTAATAAATAAATTTGATCTCGTATGTACATTTTTTTCTTTTTTCGTACTTTTACCACCAAAATATAACCTAAACAATGAAAAAATTTCCAAAAATGGATGCCTTTTAAACTTTAATGTATAATTATATTGAATTCAATATAAGATAAGAAATATATTAAGTATCTTTTCAAACTTATATGTGAAGTACATAACAGGAATTACAATAAATTATAATCATAAATAACAATATATTTATTGTATTATTCTAAATTATTTGATCAAATATTATATTTTTTTTATTTTGTAATTCTCTTTACGATATAACTGAAATAATACGGATGCATTAATTTGCATAAATCTTTCTAAAATATATGGTATTTGACAAACTTTTATACAACTTGTCTAATATATCTATCTTTGAAATTATATAAGAAAAATACATGCAGTATTTTACATATGCACAGTTATAATTTATTTACCCTAGTATTCTTATTTCCTCAAATATTTACAGAGTTTACTTTAGTATTTAACGTTAAGCTTCAATAATACATTTCTATATTTCAATAAATTTCTTATTAGTTAGTTGAAGTCACTGCAATTTGAAAGCAAAAAACTTGCATAAAAACATATGGATTTTTTAAAAAAGATTTTTTATCTTCAGGAGTACGCACGTTAATTTTATTAAAATGCATGACAGGTTTGTTCAAGATAAATAAAATCATTGTTGTAATTTTCAAATTAATATCTACTTTCCATTTAAGGGAAAGGAACAAAATCATTCTTTGCAACAATTTCTTGTTCTCTACAAAATACACTCGTAATCAAAATCTGCTGCAAATAATGTATTTTCATTGTCATTAGATGAATCTTGAGAAATATTTATTTCAGAAATGTTATTTATATTTATTAGAGAGAAATTTTTATTATTTGTGCATTAAATGTCATTATTTTCTAAAAAAAATTGAATATGTAAATTTTTTGAAAGGCTACATATTTTACAAATATATGTGTGCGTTTTTCTTATATTTTATTTAATTATTTCTGGATACCAATTTTTCGTCAGTATAAAGACTTCTGTAAGTACGATTATCAAAAAGAGTATTCATCAAAATAAAAAAAAGTATATATATTATTTTCACTTTCATGCAAGAGTAACTGGATGAATATCAATTCTATCAAATAAAGTAAGTGAATATTAAAATAAAAATTATCTGGAAAACGCTCAGTAAATCTAAACTCAAAATAGGAAGATATAATGTGCCTTTTATTTCTGTAAGATTACGATTATGCATATATATATATATATAGAAAAGAATTTTACTAGATCCAATTAACATTAAGTGTCAATTTTCTAAAGTAATTATTTAGAAAAATTGTTGAATCTTCCTGACCATATGACAATATCACTCCTATATAAAACAAAAACCATAAGGTTTATATTAAGAAGGATTTATATAAATTGCTTTAGTACTCAAAAAAAATTCCTGTAATAAAAATATTTATAAAATATAATTTAAGAAATGAAAGTGTCTGTAATCAAACAGCACTCATAACTACAAATTAAATACATATTTGTATGGAATTTAATCGATATAATTTCCAAAGCCAAGCATTTTCAGAGCAAAATAACTAAAACTAAAGTTCAAAAGTCTTATGCTACAAAATAATTTATAGAATGAAATTACGATTTATAATCCAAGCCATTAAAATCTTCGTTTCCAGAAACTTATTTCAAACAAAAAAGACATATACATGCCCTAAACAGAAAGAACGTTTAATATTACGAATTAAAAATGCACATTTTACTTATCTCTCATTTAATTTCTTATCTCTCCCGGATCTCTCATTTAATTTTTCAGAGGGAAAAAAGAGCAGATTCCGAGATCGGAGAAAAAAAATCTTTGTCTTAATTATTAGGAATGGAAGGTGATAGGAAAATTTTGCTGTAGTATAGATAATCTAATGAAAGTAATAGAAAGAGAATTATACTATGAAAATAAAAGATTGAAATTAAATTATTAGAAGACATTTAATATCACTTTTTACTCAATTTTCCTCCTGTATTTCCATAATTTCAATTTGAAAATTATTTTAATTATAAATATTTGGAATTAATATCTTAAAACGTTCTTTAAGACATAGTTGACCTCAATAATTACAGAAAATAATTCCGCTTATGTAATCTTCTCAAACATCATTGTATTTTAAGTGAATAGTTACTAGTTTTATAGTTAATTTAATTTTAGCCACCAGTTCCTCATAATTAGGCACACTTTTCTACAGTAAGAAAAGAACAGTAGTGACATTGAGGAGATACTAAACAGATACATCCTGCCCTCAAAAATATTTTCTCCATTGTATCGATAAAATTAATAATATATTTTAAAACATTTTAAACAACATATTTAAAAGAATTATATATATGACTTGTGCAATATCTGATTTCGTTAAAACGTAATATTCAATGAAAATTCAATTCGGAAAATTCTGACATTTTAAATTTTGTTGCAGCTAATCCTTTGAAAAGAATCTTTTAAACAACGATAATAAAAGTTATTTACATTTAGAAAAAAAAATATAGTAATAAATAATACATAACAATAATATTTAATATACGATAATTTATATTTAATAATATATAATATGGAAATTGGGTAGAAAAGAGTTTTTGCAATTAAACATAATCATTATTAACATCTTAACTTCAGCAAAATGATGAAAACCATTGTATTTTAAACTCAAATGCTAAGAGGAAGTAATTCATATAAATTGCTTAAAAATTGCGTATAGCCATCAATGTCACGGATTATTCATAATACTGCAGAAGAATTAATGGTATGTACATTTCCAAAGCTAAAAATGCATGTTAATTTAAAACTAGAAAAAAATCAAATAGTTAAGAGATTAAAAAAAATCATAAATATATATTATTCCGTTCGAAAACAATAAATTTGTAAATATAAAAGGAAATATAATACTCTATATCTTATTACTCTACAATTACAAAATATGTTTTGTATTTCTGACGTGTGTTTCATTTAGGAAAATCCGTTAAGAATATTTTTCTTGTTTTTCGTTATATTCCGCTTTCATTTGATCCGTGTACTTTCTTCACTAAAGAATAAATTCTGTTTCATTCTTTTCAATCTCAGATCTGTTCTTTCTGGTAGGAGAGAAGTATTGATGAGCAAATCATTGTCTTCTCTCAGAGTAATCGGTTACTATTACTCTAGAATATTTTCCGTTACATCGTTCTTTTCGAAATTCTCGAAATTTTCTTTTCGCTTGGAAAATTTTCCGATACTCTGCTCGAACATTTTCGAATCATAAATCAGAATGCAGCGCAATAAATCAAAGTGACGAAAGTAGGAAATTGTGTCTGTAAAAGAACAAAATCCTGCATTGTTTTGTCGCATCTTTTATTCTGGGGCAAAAAGATAGAAATGCTGCTAACTTGAAAGATTTGCTTATTTCCAACTGCTCTTTATACACAAAAACATAATTAATGTTGAAAACAATTCTGTAATACATAATTAAATAATGTAAAATTGTTTAGAATAAACTCAAAATTTCTATCGGTTATTAATTATAAAAGAAAAAAAACTGGCTTTCTACATCATCGAAAGCGATTAGAAAAGATGTAAATAATAATATACAGTGGCGCATTAAAATATTGGTTTGAATAATAAAAAAACCTCATAATAAAAAAAATTCTCTAATTCAAAGAATAATTTTTATAATTCATTCAAGAGTTCATTAGAAATGCGAGGAACACACACATGGTTGGTACCAAAGGCACAGCGAAATATGCATTGTTTGCCAACGGATCCTAAAACCCCCCAGCCTTTTGCGCATGCTTCAGGATGGGTCTAATTCATCAAAAAAAGGGGTGAGAGGAATGATGAAAATAGGAGATGTTTACATTTAACAATAAAATAAACTTGGATTGCTAGGAAATAAAATAAAGTCTGAATTAAAATAAAATAATACCTTCAGAAATAACATAACATTCACATACATATAAAAAATTTCCCCTTAAACGAAAGTGTATTCAATAGTGTAGAAATCAAAGCCAAAGAATGACTAAGAATTCCGGAAATTAAATGCACTCGTCCTTGCAGGTCTCACCTCTTAGTGAGATAGAATCAGTGAAAAGTGGTGGTCTTAGAATACTAAAACGAACAGTATATATGTTCTTGAATTCTGGTGCCTCAGCCTGTGGTGATGCAGATCTCAACATAAATCCTTTACAAATCCTGTCATGAGTGCATAGGAATCTGTTGTAGAACATATAGACTGGATATAATTGCATCTTCCTTCGAAATGTCTGTAAAATGGTTATGAATCGAAAGGTAGCGATTGGACGTTATTGTGACTTATGGATTCACTCAGATTGCTTTTCGTAGATTGTAAAATAGCACTGCAAAATGTAGATGCATAGTCTGTAATTTGCAGATTTTTAATTATTTTAGATTGTTAGTAATTGGAAAATTGAAGCAATTAAATATATAAAGAAATAAAACATTTTTCAAGTAAAGTAAAAAATTATAATTTGTTAGAATTTCAATTTGCTTGTGAAATAAAAATTATTTTTGAGGATTTTAATTATTATTTAGCCATCATTATTTCTATGACTTTATTAAGTGCAATCATGCCTTTTTTCGGATAAAAAGGATAATATCTAAAAATAAGAGCATAATCTTTGTTAAGAAGAAAGTCGTATTATATTTATTCAATATTGAAAATTATCAGACGTCTTCTCCATAAACTGATAATCAATTTTAATCATGAGAACAAAAGTTATAGCTTATGTATATTCATTTTCACTATACATTTTCAATTTAATTTCCTTATTTTAATTATCAGTACTTTTTTTAAAAAATATTTTGTTTCTAATCATTAGAAAAGTAATTGATTATTTTGACCCGTAAACACGGGGGAAATTTTTACTGAAACCTTACTTCTACCTTCAGTAAAACGATGAAATTAATGTACACTTAGGTGACAAAAATCATAGGATAGTAATATGCAAATTACAGTTGTATATCGCGTACAAAATTTAAAAATGGGCAATGCATTGGCAGGGATTTCACTTGTATTCAAGTGATTCATGTTTAAAGGTTTCTGACGTGATTATGGCCACACGACAGTACTTAACAAGCTTTGAATGAGAATGATAGTTGGAACTATACGGAAGGGATATTCCATTTCGAAAATCGTTAAGGAATTCAACATTCCAAGATCCACAGTGTCAATGAATTTTTTTAGAATACCTACTTTCAGGCATAACATCCTATCATAGATAACACACTAGCCGACCGTCTACACTTTGACTCTGCCAGATACGTATTCGTAGAATGTTAGCAGACAAGCAACATTGCAGGAAATAACCGCAGAAATCAATGTGGGACGTACAACGGACGTATGTCAATTCTACGCAATGTTGTAGTAGAAGACCTACTTGAGTGCCTTTACGTACAGCACGACATCGACTGCAGGGCTTTACCTGATCTTGTAACTATGAAGATTGTATTATGGACAGACAGAGCGGGAACACCCCCAACCGGCCAATTACGAGGTCTTTGCACGGTAAACCGGATGGTCCTGTATTCTGGACAGCTAGGAAACTGTGGTTTGGTCAGATGTGTCACGAATTCATTTGGTAAGAACTGACGGGAGGTCTAAATGTGGCGCAATCTTCACGAATTTATACACTCAAATTGTCCACAAGGTACTGTGTAAGCTGATGGTGATTCTGTAATGGTGTGAACTGTTTTCACACGAAATAGACTTTGTTATCAGGTTCAACTGAATCAATCATAGATAAGAATTGATTATGCTTGGCTATTTGGAGACCACTTGTAGACATTTCTGGATTTAGTGTACCCAAACAATGATGGAAATTTTATAAATGATAATGTGCCATGTTACCAGACCACAACTGTTCGCAATTAATTTGCCTAGATCGCCCCACAGGAATCCTATAAATCACATATAGATTATAATTAAAAGGTCCGTTAGTGAAGAAAATCATCCACTGGCAACACTTTTGCAATTATGGACGTCTATAGATGCATCATATATCAATATTTCTGCATGGTACTTTCAACGACTCGTTGAGTTTATGTCTCCTTTCCGGGCAAGAAGTGTTCCGACACGTTATTAGAAGCTACTCCATTACCCTTTTCTCCTTATTGTAATAATATCATATTAATATTTTTTATTTTGAATAATTTGATAGATTGGGAAGAATAATTTTTCTTCTTATTAAAAATAATTTTAAAGTTTTAATTACAATTTTTAAAACATTGAGCAATGCAATAACTGAAAAGCAATTAAATTCCGTCTTTCATAATTACTTATTTTGGTTCAAATCAACGTATCCTTTTATGACCACACGGCAATGAAAAACTGGTGAGCACATGAATGTAAATTTCGGTGATATGCATTTTAAAATATGGAAAAATAAAGAGTGATGAGATTGCTTAATTAATAAAGTTAGGTAAGATTATCTTTATTTAACCTCTAATTGTTCGACTTAATTAACAAATATATGCAAAATAATTGAAATTTTTTAGTTTATATTACAATTAGAAATTATATTTTGTAATCATGAAAATGATGGGATTATTATATGAAAAAAATTGGAAATTATATTCATATCAGAGATTATTCATGAATTATTTCCTATCATTTATCTTTGCAATTATTTACAACCATGTTCTGGAATGCATATTGATATAACTTATCATTTCTTTCATCTTTGATTTTCTAACATTAGAGTAATTCATAAGGACATTCTAATACAAATCACTATATATATTTAAAACTTTTTCGCAGCAAAATAAATCTCAGGAATCTTTTTACCTGCCAATACTTTAAAATGAATGTGTTAAATTTCATTTTTAAATCTGAATTTTCTTTCAATATCTTACATTGAATCATTAATTTGAAAATCAGAGCATGTAAAAATAATAAAAAAATGTCACTATCCAAAACTGCTGACCTAAAAATTTTCATGACGGATGACTGGAAAGATTCGCGCTTTCATCCGAACATTTCATTCGGCACCGGCACGCATGATTGGGTTAAATGATGCCATAAATAACCACGCCCGTTTTTCATGAAATACACAAATTATTTCTTTCAAGGAGCTGGAGGGGAAAGCTTCTTGTGGCAGACACTATCTGGCTTTCACTCTCCTCCATTATCGCACCCTTTACCCGAGCAAGAGGTGTACCCTCCGGGGGATCGTAAACTTTCTCTCGCTGCGGAAGGGACAATATGTTACGCTAGATAGCAACCTATAGGGGTGACGAGACTGTGCCGAAATGAAATTAAACTAATCCGTCACGGAAAAAAGACGAGCAGAGGGAAAAGTCAAAATATCGATCGTCAGCAGTAATATGGAAGAATCTCAGAACTGAAAAGTAAGCGTCTCCCACAGAAAATAGGAAAAAATTTGAATTGGTTCTTCTTGAGGATTTACCAACATTCAGTTTATTTATGTTTGAAACAATATCTATCTGTCTGTCTGTCATGTAATGATATCTCTAAATCTAAATTAAATCCTAATTTGTTTCGTAATTTTTATCTTAATTTAACCCATATTAACTTAATTCTAAAATGTTCTCTTATTTCTTGATTCAATTCCACCTTTTTTTTATTTAATTAATGCATCACAGCTCTGTAAAATTACTGAAGTCGGCAAATTCCAAGTGAAAGGACAAAAATATGTCAATATAAGCGAAATCTTTTAAAAGTTTCCTTTAATTCCTTTACCCAAATCAACAAGTGCATAGACCTCCCTATCAGAATCTCACAGTGTATAATCACGAGGATAAATTTCGTTCGCTCTTTTCTCTTTTAGGTCTTGTGTAGTGATGTGGATTGATGTATCTCGTCGCTAATTGCTTATACATAAATTATGCCTCACGGGATGGAATAAAAGTGAAGTTTAAAAATGCAAAGTGTCTTATCTTTCTTCGGCCACAAAACTGCTCAAAAGTACTATTTACATATATATAATTCTAAAGTACTTTACACAGAAATCGTTCTTGTAACTTATCGTCAAAGAGCAACAGTTAAATTCAAACAAGCCATCATACGAAAGTTTCAAATTTTGCACTCTGTATTTTTACAGGCGTATTTAAATCATGTCCCACTTAGCTGATTAATGCAATTGCAAAATATATTTCAAAATTCTCCGGAGAAAACTGCTTACCTGTTTTATCGGCTCACCATGCCATCAAAAGCTCTAATCAGTCAGAATAAAATAAAGGATATAAAAGAAATCAATTTTTGAAGCAAATTTTAATCTAGCATAAAACTAGGCTTAACCGTCACTAGGTGAATTATTATTAAGATTTTCCAATGGAAACTGATATTTATATCTTCAAAAACTATTACTTGTAAAAAATGGAAACATGGAAATAGAAATAATAATAATAAAACCAGAAACCAAACAAACCCATAAAACCTTAATACTTTTGAATCGAACAAGCGCAAAGCAGCTTAGAAGCAAATCAAAAGAAGTAACCACAACAAATATGAAATATAACTACTGTTTGTCTACCTCAAGAATAGCTCCCGCCAATATGTCTACGATAGTCTGTTGCTGTGGAAACAAGACCTGCTCTATTTTGAATAGGGGATTTAAAAAGAAAGGCATCCATGTTGGCTTACTGATCGCCTTGATGATGTATTGGCGATTTTTTTAAATTGATTTATAAAGAGTGAAAAAGAATTGTTTAATATATTAATTATATAATAATATTTAAACTTTTAGACATAAAAATGAAATATTAATAAATATGCAATAAAGATAGAAATTATTACAATAAAAAAGTAATTATTTAACTTTTTAATAATTGTTTAATATTTTCATAACTATTAATAATTATCAAGGACTTTAGATTATTAATACAATGACAGAACTTCGTTGATTATTAAACTTTGAGCATGTATTTTCCAACAATTTCTAAGGCAAAACAGTTTTCAAAGTAAAATAAAATAAAATACCGTCTAAATTTCGAAAATAATGTTCATTCAAGCATTTCAAAATCCTCTAAATCACTCTCACAAGTTTCAGTTTCTTCTGAATCAGAATCATCATTGGTATCAATTTGAAATGACAGTTCGTCCACTAAATCTTCTAACAGTCCATCTTTCTACCAAAAATTATTTTCAAGCTTTTCTACGTGTTTACAATGCGTTGCCCATTCAGCCGAAGTAACTTCAGTGATAGCTGTTTGAAGAAGAGATTTCAGATTGTCCAAACTTAAATCGCCAGTAACATTTCGTTCCTTTATTATTCTTTTTACAGAGGACCACACAAATTCGATTGCGTTCAAATTGCAATGATAAGGGGGTAGTCGGATAACTTCATGTCCTTCTTTCTCTATTAAATTATCTTTATGGAAGATTATTGTCTATAAGAGAGAACAGTTCTGCTTTTCGCATTTTTTGATCGCAGGGTATTCCGTTGTTTTTCAACCAGTCTATCATAACTTTTTTTGTAGAATACTTCGTTGGAGTGTGGTTTTCGACAGTCGTATGATACGGTGCATTATCCATGCATACGACACTGTTTGGTTGCAAATTTGGAAGAAGTTTTTCCAACACCCATTTTTTAAAGTTTTCATAGTTCTTTTTCCCTTGATAGTCGCCACTTTTTGTTGATGCTTTATATACTAGTAAAGCACCCGTAAGGAAACACGTTGATGATCCAGCATGAACAACTATAAGTCTATTTTTCGAATTAACATTTGCTGTAGCTCCCAAAACTGTGTCATCTTGCCAACATTTCTTAAATGTCAAATTGCTGTTTACCTAACTTTCATCAATATAGACAATCGGTCGTCCAGCTTTCCTGTGACATCTCATTTCTCTCAAATATCTGTGTCTCCAAAAAGCAATATCTGGTCTTTCCATGAGTACTTTTTTATTATTCACGCACTTCTTCCATCGGAAATTCATTGAATGTAAGACTTTGCACAATGTGTCTTTTTGCCACGAAAATCCAATTATTTCTTTCATCACGGGTAGTAATTTTCTGAGGGATGATACTTTCCTTTCTTTTATGTAAAAGTCTTGAATTGTTTGCCGTATAACACACTTATCAAAGTCGTCTATTTCACAGTTTCGCTCACTAGGTCTTTTACGGTGTTTACCGGGTAATTTTAAAACTGTCGATGAGTTCGATGATGAAACTTCCTTTCTTATTTTTTTTTATTGTAGCTTCAGAAATTCCAGTTGCTTGAGAAGCCCTTTTCAGAGCTTGTGGGAGTGGAATTAACGCAGATTTCGATGAAGCTTCATTGGAACAAAATTCCGCAGCATTATATACAATTTTACGTGCCTGCGATTTCAAAATTTCACCCTTCCTTAACTTAAAGGCC
This sequence comes from Argiope aurantia, assembly GCA_026543865.1. Classification (NCBI taxonomy): domain Eukaryota; kingdom Metazoa; phylum Arthropoda; class Arachnida; order Araneae; family Araneidae; genus Argiope; species Argiope aurantia. The sequence continues at coordinate 698,029 of JAPMOR010118157.1, forward strand.
GTCTTGCAAGTTTAGCAAATTAGTAAAATCAATTAAACCAGTAAGGAACAAATAATTTTAAAAGCAAAATAAACACAAGGATAAGATAACGCGTGCAACTCTTTTAAATCCGAGAAGAAGAATAACGTGATGTAACCTTTAATTCCGCCAATTCCCTACACGCTTAATCCCCATTAGAAATGAACTAGTCCTGTTACTACAGCGACCGCCACTAGATAGACTTCTTGGCGGGAGCTATTCTTGTGATCGACAGACAGTACAGGGAGCGACTTTCATAAAGAGGCACCACCCCCTGTAGCTACAAAAGCTACCCCCTGTAGCTACCTGTAGCTATTTTTGGAATTTTTGGATTTGCCGGTTAGGTGGACTTTTTAACTGTAACTTCTTTGGTTTGTTTACTTTGGGTAGTTTTTGCGGTTTGGTTTTAGTGATGTTGACTTGTGACCGGGTGTGTGGCGTGTTTCATTCCTTGAGCTTTGGAATTCTTTGTGTGAGTTTTTTAGTGTTTTTGTAGTTTTCTTAAGTTTTGGACTTCTTCCTTTTTCTGAAGCCTTCGGGGCACGGAATGGATTTTGGTTATTTCCGCCATTCCACTGAAAAGGCTTCTTTTGTAGCTACAAGGGGTGGTGCCTCTTGATAAAGTCGCTCCCTGTAGTTATATTTCATATTTGTTGTGGTTGTAAAAAATGGTTTTTGTATTATCTTAAAACTAAAACATTTTTTTTTTTAATAATATCAGCTTTATTTCTGAACAATTGATTTTTTTTATATAGAATTGGCCCACAGTGTGCTTCAGTGCTATGATGAAGTTCAAACTCGTTCATCAAAATACTCAATTCTGAGCTTTTGTTAGTATAAATATTTAAAAATTTGATTTCTATGGACATAAATCCCAAAATAAAATTTTCACTCCCGCATTTATTTCGTTGCATATACCTTTTCTATTTGAGTCCATAGTAATTTATAGTAAACTGATTCAATTAATGTTTATCGGTCGTATAAAATTATAAGTTGAAATATTAAAAAATATTGCTTTTCATGTTAAGCTTTTAATAACGTAAGAGTCTATAACTCGGAAGAACAAGCTGTTTTCCAAGTGTAGCTAATTCAATGAAATCTTACAGAAAAATAAATATATCTATTTTCATTAGAGAAACATAATTACAAGTTTATTGACTTGCCTTACTGTAGTAAAACTGTACTACTTAACATTTACTAAAAAGCAATTCGGTTTTTCAAATGTTTTATTATTTTTTTAAGAGTACGACTATTTAGTTGCCATTGCTATGCGAAATTTAATATCATAGAGACATTGGGCAGAGCATCTGAAAAAGCAACTAGTAGCAAACTCCAATTCAGTATGAATATGGTGGTGTATGAATATTGTCCAAGTGAGAAGGTTTTAGCTGGCTAGTATTGACAGCACAGATCGTAGATGGCGAAATGCAAAATCGGGGATTTTAACTACAGAAGAAACTATAAGATCTTTAAAAAAGTTTCACAAGCAATAAAACCCCATTATCATTTGTTCTCTATTTTATTCTGTTAAATGTTTTTACAATTACACGAGGTTGTGAAGTGTTTCGCATCCTGTTTTTGATTCTGAAACAGAGTTTAAAATTATAATAATTTCTTTAGTAAATACCTGAAATTAGTTAATCACAAGTCCTGCTTCGATTATGGAGATAGCTTTTATCAAGCATTTTAAATTTTCAATCTGTTCATCTTTCTACAAGACAAGTTTCTATTTATTTTCATATTTTTAATAACATTAATCTAATGGGCATAAAGAAACATATTTGTCTCTCTTTTCAAGTTGGTGGCATCTATTGTAATATAGATAATTGCAAACTAAATTGTCATCCTTTTCATTTGGCGACAAATTAAATTTTGAGATTTGGCTTAAAATAGTTTATTTATTCTCTAATTAATTGTACAAAAGTGCGACTAATCTAAAACAAGTAACTTGATAACAAAATCTTAGCTTCTTAACTATTTTCTGTCAGGTCATGCATAAATTTCAGTTATTTCTGTTAAATAAAATCAATGAAATGTTTAATCAGAAAATAAAATATGAGTTTAAAAATATCTCTTGAATGATTATTGAACAGTTATATGCGTTTTTCATGTGATAATGGTATCATAATTTATATTCTCTAACAATTAATACCATCTAGCACTTTTTCTTTGCACAGCAATTATACCACATATAAAAAAAATCTTAAAAATAATTTTATCATTTCAACAATCTTTGTGAATTTCCAAAACGTAACTTACATACAAAAAATAGAATTGATGAATCAATATTTTTAAATGTTATACTTTACACTAAAATGAATTTCTTTTCTCCTTAGGATTATGAAATATGAAAAAATAGTCCTAGTGTGGCATTCTTCTTTTGCTAGATGATAAAACAGACGTTCTGCTGACCCTGTCCTTACCAGAACTTTTTGTTGAAATAGCAGTTGAGGGAATTTAAAGGTCTTCCCAAGAGTTCGATCGAAGGCGCTATCAAACACATCTGGATTGGATTGGATAGCCGATTACAATCCAGGCTAAATCGCCAGTCATCAGTGAGTGACCTTTTCTCTTTAGAAGAATGGTAACAGCATTTGCGTGTAAAACTACAAATGCAATGCCAGTAGAATATATATATTTTCGGAATAGGATGTTATTTTCGAATTATTTAGCATTTGAAAAGTAAAATTGATGAATAAAATAGATAATCAAATAATTTCTCTGACATGTGTAATTTTTAAGTATATTTGTTTATAAATGAGAAAAATTATGATCCCAAAGTCATCTAATAGTTACAAAGTAATTAATCAAAACATCAATAATGAAAAAAGTGCGAAATGAAATATTTATTTGTTCTTTTATAAAGTCTGAGTAAATAATGAATTTTGTACAAGATTTTTATTATCATCAAATTTTGAATTCAAAGTTTCGATTTATATTTATATTTTATTATAGAATATTCTTTTGAGAAGTTATTAGAATTTATGGTGGTAAACATTTTTATATTATAAAGTGATACTTTTTTTTGAAAGGGGAAATTGCTACTTCGTCTATGATACTCAGCAATTTTTGAAAGCACGCTTTAGAAATAATTAAATAAAAATGTGGGAATTGTATCAGGAAATACCAGAAAATTTAGAATGAAATTTCAAGGGCTAATTTAGAATAAAAATGAAGGAAAGTGAAGAAATTAAGATTTTAATTAAATTAAATGATTTGAAAATAATTTAATTTGTACCAAATAAAAGTCCCTGCAGATTTTTTTTAATAAAAAATTTCGAATATTCAGAAATAGAAAGTACATTGCAGAATCCTTAATGAAGTCTTTGCTGATATTGAGATATCTACGTAAAACAATTAAGATATAATTGTCATATAGATAATTTAAAATAAATTATAAAAAACCAGATAGAATGCAAAAAAAATTGTCCATTTCTATTAATTGTATATAAAAAAAGAACAACTAAAAAATTTTGTAAATAACTGTAGCTACAAAAATGATCATAAATATTTAAAAACAGCACATAAAAATGTTAATCATTTTATTTAATATAATTAACCGATTGTTTATACAAAATATGGTTTTAACTTACCAATTAAAAACAACAAGCACATTTTATTTCCAAACCAAACCAAAGCATTCCTCATCTTCTAGAACAGCTAAACCCGAACAGCCTGACAATTCAACAGATTTCCAAAAGTGTAAAAAAATTGGAAATTCTGCCCTTTATATTCACGTGTTCACATATCAGCTCCAGGGTAGTCAGATCATGTAAGTGGATGATCACCATCTATTGTTGGAAATTGCAAACTCCTCATCTGATATGATACCAATAATGGTTGGACTATGCATTTTATGCACAAGCTAGGGAAATTTCTCATTAACGGTAATGTTATTCGAATAACTGCCTACATAGGCGCGCTGTGTGTTATGGAATAAGAAGCACCGACATTCTTGCCTCTTACTTTATTTTTTGAAGAGATCCCTGTCTAATATCTACGAACGTGGACTTTAACAAGCGTTCATTATGAATAAACATTGAGTAATTACACAATTCCTGATTTGCAATAGTGCCAAGTTCTGCCTGGCGATGAGTTGATGCAAAATGGTATTGCCCCTCATGTAGAATCGCAAACGAGACTTTTTTCAATACATCATTTTACCTTAATTATTATTTTCACTTTCCCGTCATCTATAATCCCGTGGCTACTAAGGTCATCAAATCTCACTACAATGGATTTATGTCCATGGCGATATTTGAAATTTAAAGAGTGCATATGAAATCCTCAAATCAGAGGCATCGAAAGTGCAAGAAAAAAAATGTTTACTTCATTACAGCGTTACATATCTTTTACTGCTTTTCTTCACTTTTATCTAAAACTTTTCCTAGCGACATCATTTTTCTAACAAAAGGAAAGTTCTATTTTCAGATTTTTATTTATTTGCTTTACTGTACATACACGTTTTCGTGAGAAAAATTTACGCTTCATATTTTTCGAAAATTTTACAATTTATTATAATCTATGTTTGGATTTTACTACAGGCAATTACAAGGGTCTGCAGTTTATCACATCATATTCTGGCGACTGCCTGTATTCAAACTAAATTGTTTCTTATAATATGTCCATTTATAAATTAGTAATAGAAAATGGATTACACATTATTTTCATTATTCCTATATAACGACTATTTTTTCTCTTTAAGAGCCTATTTGAACCACATTTTTTTATGTTTTTATTTACGAAGAGTTAGTTCATGATTCTAAGTATGGATGTAACAGAGGATTAACGAATGGTTAAAGAGGAAAAAAGAATGGACGAAAAAGAATAACTTAGATGAAATTTATAGTTTATTTGAAATAATTCAATACAGTGCTTGAAGAAATATCGATTAAATGTACAATCTGTAATTACTTGTACGGATTAATTTCGTAGACACAGTTAATGTCACTATTTTCTTGCTCCCAAAATTCATATTCTCAAACTTATTTGGGACTGGATCACATAATTTGAGAGATTATTTTATTACTGAATACAAAATAAACAATATTTAACACATAATTTTATTTAAAAGAAACTAAAAAGCACAAAAATTCATTCTGAGTTGAAAATTTTAAAGTTAATAAATTGTAACTTTATTATTTTAAGGGAATAATACAGGAATTATTCAGTGGTCCTTAATAAACTTTAAAATTAATGTCAATTAAGCGGTTTAAATTTTTTTATATTTAAACCTCTATCATAAAAAAGTGAAAAACACCAAACACTTACAACACACGCACGCGCACGTACACACGCACACATACATATTAAATATGAAAAATTGTTTAATGTGTTACATTTTTTAAAAACAAGATTTAATCTTTGAATCCGCAATGGAAATAAATGCAACATTGTAATACCCATTATTATTCGATGTTTGAAAATTTATAGTATTTATTAACAGATTCACATCTCACAATTTTCATAGTTGTTTACATGTTTCGCATCATATGTTTATATAAGAATTGCTTTCTGTCCCTACACTTACTTCTACTTTTTGAAAAATAAAATTTGATATGCACTTAAGAACTCTACTCCCGAAGACGATGTCGAGAATGTCTGCTCACCTTCAGTTTACTTGAAAACAACAATCTAAAACCCGGAAACTTGAGGTGTCGCTAGGGAATCAACTTGTTTTAGAACTTACTTTCACTGAATAACGGTTTGTTTTTGTTTCAAGAAATAAATTGGTAAGGATCACGATATTTTAAGAATTCTTTCAATAGAATTTCGAAAGAGACTACAATAATGTTAAAAGTTTGCGGAATTTTAAATTAGTAGTGGAAATGAAAATGAATTTAATAATTTATAATATGATTATTGTTGTCTATACAAAAGCATTTTTTAGGTTAATTTTTTAAATGCTATCACTTTTATTTTTATATTTCAAATAAATATTAATAATTTTTAGAATGCTATTTGTGGATGTTTTGGTTACATAATTGGTTTTGCAATGATTATCATTCAATATTATAATTATGTTATAAATTGATAATTATGACTATTTTTTCTAAAGAAAAAGATAGAAATGATTAACATTTTCAACGCTACCGACGAGCTATCTCGTCATTCAGATACTTCCAATTACAGGTTTCTATGGGCTAAAATTTGTTTCTTTTGCCAGTTTAGAAGGGTTGAACTTTCTTGAATAGGAGAATTAGAATATTAATAATTAATTAGAATTAGAATATTAATATATTAAAAATAACATTAATAAGAAAGTTGAAGCTATCTAAACTGTCATAAGAGACAAATGAATAAGAAATAAGATGCATAACAAAATTTCGATAGCTTATATTCTAAAATTTTGGTAAAATGTACATTCATAATTTTGCCATTCACAATTAAACGAAGTTAAGCATTTGAAGATATTTTCAGATAATGTTGTTTTTATAACAACAAATAAAATGTTGCATTTTTTTCTTAGCCAAGCATGTCCTGTTATCGAGTTCAATATTAAATTTCCCTTTTTATTCAATGTGATTTATGGAGTTTCCGAGACGTGATCAGCTTGTAAAGTAGTTCACCCTCAGATGCTTGGGATTCGCAAGAACCAATCTCCTTTCCTTATACAAATTTTCTTATTATCTGTAATCAGATTCATCTTTTTCATAAAAAAGTATTAAGAGATTCAGATTCTTTTGGGGAGGAAGTGGGAAAGTGGAGAATTTTCCTTTAAGTTTAAAAAAAGAAACGTGAGCTTTAAGTATTCTGTGGTCCCAGGATTTGTATGTTCTTAGGAATCTGAAGATTAAGTAGTATATTCTAGAAATGATAACCTACCATTGTTTCAATACTTAAACACAAACATTAAGTGATTAAGTACAGTTTGGAAGAATAAGTTAGAAGTACATTCATTGGGTGAATGTGAAATATGATATTTTGTAAAATTTTAATAAAGAATATTAAAATTACATTTTATAAAAACAATTAAAATTTAATTCAACCTGGAAAATATTGTTAATAGTAAAAAAAATCAATTAAGAAGGTTCGCATCTTATCACATTCGATTAAATTAGTTTTTAAGGCCTGCAGTTAATTAAGATCATTTGCATAAAAAGTACAAACATGCAAAAAGAAAGTTTTTCGAATGACGTATACTCTTTAAGCACTTCTGAACTTATTATAGAACAGTTTTTAAGTATGTTCTTTTTAAACGCATAGAGTATAAATTAGCGTATTAATATGCTAATCAATGGAAAAGTATCGAAAAAATTATGCACGAATTTTTCAATTCTTGGAATTAAATAAAATTTTAAAAAAATAAATGAAAAAAAGGATCTAGTAAAATTTATCTTTACACTAAAATTATACAGATTACGATTTTTAGCTTGTAGATATATACAATCTCTTCCGATTTAAGGATTATTAATAATAATAATAAAAATACTAAAAAAAATCATGTCTAACTTTTGTATATTTTGAGTAAAATTTTTAAACTTTATTGAAAAATATACACTTTACTTTTATGCAAACATGATCATTTATTAATTAATAGGCTATAGGACATAATGTGGGCCACTTCATCATAACATAGGGAATATATCTAATATGCAGAAAAATAATACTAGATTTTAAAAGAAAAATACCTAAAATGTAAAGAAGCACGTTAGTCTGATTCCTGAGCCTGATAGTTGATTTGTCGGTTGCTACAACGACGAGTAAAATGGAAACGAAACAGCCAATGCATGTAAATTAATTTGAAGAAACTTATATAGACATTAATGCACTAGAAAGAATTGCTTGTGAAAGACAAAACAGGAAACCTCATGGTAAAAAATTGGTGTTAGCCGCACCATACAAGTAAATATTCAATGTACTTTCTAGTTATTGATCTACTTATTTCATTTTAACAAGACAACATTTCAACAGATGGTGTGATGACAGGACAAGCATCATATTGGAATATTTAGCAAATAACCGCATCATTGGTAGAAATTTAATTTCCAAGTAAGTGAAATCAAGTTAGATAAAATTTGTTAGAAATTTCCTACTCACTGTGACAACTGGGTATTAATTTATTATCGTTTGTAAAAAAACTATGTAAATGCTTTCATGTAATATATATATATATTTATATATATATATATATAATTTGCCTTATGTTGGTATCTTCACTGGCTGTAGTTTTTGATGCGAAAGTATTTGACGACCTCCGTATGGCTAGCAGAGTTGTGACTTGTTGATTTAATAAGAAAGTTTCAATTCAAAAAGTAATCATCAGGAAGTTCATTTAAAAATAAATATTTCCTGAACCAAACTAATAAAAGATACATTGTATATAGAGAGCACTAATGCAACTACAGTAAAAATACAAATGAACTTAATCAAATTAGAAATAAATAAATATAAAGTTCAATGCTAAAAAAAGAGAAAGAATTGATGAATCCAACGTGAAGACTTTCCCAATAGTCACCCTCAGGCAGTAATTCAAACCAGAGATACTTTTCTTTGAGGAGTCAGACTTTCGTTCAAAAATATTGATCCCTTTGTGATAATTATCGTTGATTTAATGTTACATTTTCACTTTTATATAACTTAGAGCCAGCTGTTGCATAGTAAACGTTTTATTTAAAGCCACGTCTACCTTTGCCTGGCGCATTAACTGAATCCAGAGTAACCTTTGCTTCTACTCATCAAAACTGACCTAAGTTAAGTGCAATATTACTTAGATATTGTTAAACCAATACAAACGAAGAATGTAGTTTCTGTTGGCATTCACGGTGATTGACAAATGCAAACCGCTCATATTATAATTTATTTCCCAGCGAAACACAAAATGCTTGTAAACTGCATTGAGATAACATATGAATCAGCATTAAGAGATATTAGTAATGGAAATAAGCTGGTAGAGCTGAAGTGAATCAACTGTTCGTAGATTGCGTACTGGTTGTCAGGATTTGATTAAGAAATAAATATTAATATAATGGCACTAAAGAAATAAAATGCGTTAACTCGATAGGATGCAAATGGAACTCGAACTACAATCATCTCTTGAAGGTATGCTCTGGGTCATTTCATAGAAAAATACATTTTTGATTTTTAATTGAAATTGATTGAAATTGATTGAATTGAAATTGATTTTTAATTGAAGAATAATGTTTTCTTATCAAAATAGAATAAATAAAATCATTTACATTAACGAATAATTTTGAAAACTGTCATATTAATTTAAATTTTCTTGAAATGTGTCTTTGCAAAATACAAAAACATTACTATTTCATCTGAACATTAGAATGAACTATTTAGAACTATTTAGAATGAATATTACTATCATTATGTTCATTCTAAAACATAAGGCCTTAAGGAATAACTCAAAATATAATATACGGTTTTTGAAATATAATTTTTCGATCTTTAAGCAAGATCTGTGAACAAAATGTAAACTAATCTAATATTCTTTTCAATATGTTTCCGTTTATTAACATTCACTTACATATTTTTTAACTATGAATTGAATTCTCAAAACAATAAATAAATACACTAAAATAAGAGGCTTTTTCCCTTAATCTCCTTCTCGTTATGCTGTGTCTTTAAAAAAACCTGTTCTGAATTTGCTAAAACAAGCCTTTGCATTTGCTTCTAAAAAAGTTATAGTTTTTTGAAATTATATATATCTGAATAAGGATAATATATGTTGGATGAGATAAAATCTCCAGTCAAAACTCCTCTCAGCACCAGTGAATATCAGTTTTATCATTTTAATAACCCATATTTCATTATTTAACATCAGAAAAGTCTTTGAGTATGATTTTTAATACTGTCGATGGAATATGGTTTGTTTTTTTGTGGACTTTATGCCATGTTGAATGTTTAAGATATGCGTCCAAGTTATACTTATTTGTAGATCTATAAACCGTCAGAATAGACATGAATCTCTTCAATTAATTAGTTTTATTCTCATGGCGAACATCAATCAAAGTCACAGCGAATCGGTGCAATGAGCCATTTAAAGCATTATCGATCCGTTGGAGAATCCTGGATGACATATTGCTTCTATGGCGTAACGGCATTCTCACACTTCCATATGAGGTTCAGCAATATCTGGGAATATTTCGCTCTCTAGTTTAATTACGAACAATGAGAAACGTTCACTATTATTTGTAAACAGTTGCTTTACAGCATGGTCAACTAATTCTACAAACAATTCGTTCCGAATGAAATGAGATTTTCTACATGAATTTTTAACATGACAGTGTCATGTTTGAAATTAATAGAAATATTTCACCAAAAAATATCACGGAGATTAAGTTTACGCATATGAATGATTTGTCCTTATCACTTGTGTCGAGTGGTAAGCATCAGGAAGATAATATGCATATATTTTTCGAATGCAGATAGTCCCATCCTCAATTGAATATTTTTGAATAAGAAAAAACGAATATTTTTTTCATGTACTCTGCACAAAACGTTAAAATCATGAACGATATTTATGTATACCATAATAAATATGAATGTTACAGGTAATTATTGTTAAAATAATTAGTAGTTCAGAATTCCAATATTAGAACAATGGTTTATATATTACCATTAATTCATATAAGATGTAATCAAAATGTTAGAGAGTAGATATCGATCTTACAATTTTCTAAAGCAAGGAAAAGTAGATATTGTTCTTTCTCGTAAGAAAACAAATTACCTGGAAAATACTTATCTTCCAAACATGCAAACGAAGTCTCCTGCATAACTTAACGTTGAGTTTATAAACATTTATTCCAGCATGAACGGAACAAAATATCTATTAATTTGAAATAAGAAAAAATAACTGAATCAATCATCCAGCTCAATTAGTTCAACGATTTCATTAATTTTCGCTTCATTTGAAATCTTCTGGTATTGAAATAAGACTACAATTGTCACCTACTTTTCTAGCAGTTTAATTAGGGAAAGAAATGTAAAAGTGAAATATTGCTTCATTGCATATTCTCCATGGCAAAAGATACTAGCCTCGGATTTCAGAGCCATAAATTCTGGACTGATTTTGAAACTTCTTAATTTTTATAAAATTCTTGGATTCTAGATACGTCATCAGTGGTCTCTCAGGCATTATTGAACTAAATTTTGAAGAGA
>JAPMOR010118157.1:709558-724934 GCA_026543865.1 Argiope aurantia
AATACTTTCACTGTATTTTCTCCATGATGAAATGTTTTGACAACGTAATCCACCCACAAAATCGTGTCGATTTCAGAAAACATTTATTCATATGATTGCTCATGCACCTTAGATACTTCATCAGTGCTCGCTCAATTTTTGATTTAGAAATTCGAGTGATAGTGCAAATAGAGCTTTTCAGGAGTCTTCCTCTCTAATAACTTGGACTGATTTCGCCACTTAATTACACCTCATTGATAACTAATAAAAATGTCTATCATTATTTTCTAAGTACAATTTAATGTAATAGCTTGGTTAAAAAAGACGTAGTTCCTCAAGTTTGATGAATATAGCTAAATAAATATTATTCACATTATTCGTTTTCGATTACCATATAAAAATATTAACACAGTCACGATGACTAATTGCGATTATATATATCTTAACAAAGCAAAAGAAAATATTATTTTCATTTACAATTGCTAAAAATTGATTTAATTTATGATTGGAGTTCATAAACAGTTGGTTGCCTATGTTTGCAAAGTAGCGAAATAGGTCCATTTCTGAAAATGGAGATTTCTGTTAAAATTCTATTTTGGAACTAGCTACTCTTATAGAGCCCCATCTTTATTTATTTATTCTATATGTATGCAAGAAGCAACATGTTGCATATATTTTTAGGTTGAACATACACTGATAAGAAATTTCAAATAAGTACCATGTATGAACGAATGCTATTCGATGCTGCTTTTAAAGCGAAGCTAAATCAAGCAATGAAGATCAACAACAAAAAAATGAGATTTTCTGTTGTTGACAATTCAGTGCCCATCGTCTTAAAAAAATATTTTTTGATAACGCGTCAATCCTCTTAGTCATTTCAGGATTATAAAGCATCACGTCAATATCTTCTATGGTAAATATTGTAATCTAAGAATAATGTGATGGAGCTACTATATTGATTAGTATTTCGGTGAAGTGAACTGAAACTGACCGGATCATCACGGTATAAATAATACGGCGTCAATTTTTAATTTGTTCTTACTTACTTGTAACAACAGCTGTTCGAACGTTAGCACGCTTGTTGCGTGTGAAATGGTTATGACGTTTTGAAAATAAATATTTTGTTTTTGCAAAGCGGGGTTTTATTCTTCCAAACTACAAACTAAGCACAAGAATTAAACCACAAGGAGACATCAGATTTACAATAGAGATAAAGAGACATCAGTCCTGAATAACAGGACTGATGATTTACTTTAAAAAAACTTTTTTTCATAGCTCTGCCCGTAAATTGATAATTCCTGTAAAATAACCCTTGGATCATTGCAAATGTTAAATCAACATTAGATGCCTGAATGAGAAACTCTTCTTCTTGCGTACAGCCGACCACCCCACTACCACTGAACGTTGCAGTATCGACAGGATTTGTTGTGGCCGACTGCTATCTTTAGCATTGTTCATCCTTGCATTGACCGATTTGTCAAACTGACATTCTCTTCGAGGTAATTGGCCACAGAGTGGTCAATTACTCTCCTTCCTTATCTACAAACTCTCAAATAGTTGGTAAAAAACTGACAATTTTTAACATCATGTCCTTCAGAGTTTTAAGATTACTTGGTACCTTCAGTACTGTCTTTAAGTCATTATTTATAGTTTTCAGATTTTTTCTTAACTCCGAGATTTCAATACATTCCTTTAAATAGTGGTAAACAGTACCGATTCCTCCACAAATGCATTTATTTTCCTGCATTCTTCCAAATCTTTGGAAATATGCAGGAAATCTCCCATGTCCTGATATAATTTGAATTATCAGTGGATGGTATCTTCTTATTTTTATTTCAGGATTAGGAATAAAATCAAAAGTTACTCTTCCGTTTTTGGACATGTACCATCTGTCAACCCATTGCAGCTTTATTTCTTCTCTTAATTCCCGTTTTAAGACACCATTTGATTTGGGGACAACCATATAAACACCCTCTTTCTGTACCGCCAACTTTGCATATTGATCTGCCTTTTCATTACCATATATCCCAATAGGGGCCATAACCCAATTCAACTCTATCCACTTGTTAGTTTTTACACTTTTTATCTTTTCTTTTATCATCCATATTTCCTTATTACAATTGTGAGATGATTGCTTGGCTTGTAGGACTGGCAGAGGATCTGAAAAAATTGAGCACTTCTGTCCCTTCTCCACCCTTTCACAATATTCAATGGCCATCTTTAAAGCTTGCACTTCTGCCTGGAAACTTTTGGCATCGTTCGATAATTTCACAAGACTTTTATCGATCTCTTTCCCATAGTAGTATACTACTATTGCAGCTCCTACTTTATTTTCATCTTTTGAACCATCTGTAAAAATTTCTATTCCATCCATATCTGGGATTTTAATTTGGAAACCATGAATAAACCATTCTGCAGGATGTTGTTCGAACTTGTCAAAATACATCTCATAAAATATTTTGCTGAAGCATTTGTTTCCTATTTTAACTTTATTACTAGAAGTTCTTATTTGAAATTTAGTGAAAATTTCCGTTGCTCTGAGGTCCATTGGCAAAATTCCCGTTATCACTTGAAGGGCTTCTGTAGAAATGGTTCTATTATGCCCCAGACATAATGATGAGAGGGCGCCGTTGGATTGAATGTAATGTTTCTCTGATTTTCTTTAGATTTAGCCTATGTCTCCATGCTCCGTGCCCGAAAAGAACAAATGGCTCAATAGCCCCAGTGTAGATTCTTCTTAGATGGTATTTCCTTTTTCCATAAAATTTAACCGCAACTGTCACTAGTTTATATGTTAATACATCCACTTTTTTCTTGAACTTACTAAAATGCGACGTAAATGTTTATTTATTGACCCATGTAACTCCCAAGTATTTAATTTGATTTGACACATTTATATTGTTATTGCCCATTTTTATGTTAGGCAGATCTGTTAATTTTAAACGTTCTCCAAATGTAATAGACACTTGAATTGTTTTCCTTTCATTCAACTTATGTATTTTGCTCCATTTTACTAGCCTATGAATTATTTGTTTTCCTTTAATTTAATTTCCAGTTCATTTTTTGTTCTTCCCGGCATTATTAGTAACACATCATTGACATATGCCTGTATAAAGCAGTTCACTGGAAGATTAATTTTGAATGCATAATTCATGTCCAAGTTCCATAATAACGGTCCGCTGCATGAGCCCTGTGGCACTCCTCTATTCATTATAAATTCCCAATTATTCTCTCCATCTTGGTAAATACATTTCCTTTCATTTAAATAATCTTTAATCACTTCAAAAAGATTGCTCGGGCAATTCATTTTTATAAGGGTATATAAAATGCTTTTCCTCCATACTGAATCAAATGCTCCAGATACATCCAAAGATAGAACTGTTGTTTTTAGTTTTTGATTCATCACAGCTTTTATTTTACTCCATAGTGCATTTTAGATTGTTTCACAAGATTTCTTATATCTAAAACCATGTTGATCATGATGCAGTCTATTTTGTGCCGTTAATAAGTGCTGTACTCATTGAGTTATCAGTTTATCCAAGATTTTACTTGCTGTTGTTAACAAACAAATTGGTCTATAGAATTTAGGATCCTCTAAGTCTCTATCAGTTTTAGGAATTAAAAACTAATAGAGACCTAATTCTAGGCACTTGTTGCATAACTCTAAAAGTATGAGTGGATTCTTTCTGTTAATTTCAGCAAGCATCTCCATTGGGATGTTGTCTAATCCAGGTGTTTTCATTTTAGCCATTTTATTAATCGTTGTTCTTATTTCATTTATTGTGAATATTTTATCTTTTTCTTTTGTTTTATATAACTCAATACTTTTCCTCATTTTCTTCTGATTTTTACTCTCTTGTTGGGACTGTTCCTCTTTGAAAAGGCATCTCACAATAGTTTCAATAGTTTCTTTTGTATTTTTGTTTTTTGTTCCATCCTGTTTTCTGACACCAGGCAAAACTGTTTTCCTTTTCATTTTATCTGCCGATAATTTATAAGGTAGCTCAAAAGGGTTCATTCTCGTTATTTCGCTACATAACTTTTCAAAGTATTCAATACTTTTCTTTCTTAAAATTCCTCTGTATATTGATTCATTTTTTTAAATAAATTTGTCTCCTCTTCATTCTTTCTTCAGTGTTTTTACATCGTTGGTATCTATGCCGCAAGGCTCTTGTCAGTTTTCTTTGTTTCTCTAGTTCAGCGTCCCACCAGGGGACCCTGAGAAGATTTGTCTCTTTACTGTTTGATCTTTGGCTAATTCCTTGAATAAATTCTGTAAATTCTATTACCCATACTACTAAATCTTTTTTAGTTTTTATCCTTTGCATTGTTTCTCTAATATTAGCAAATTTTTCAGCCACATGAGAACTAATTTTTTGAATTTTCCACTTGCTTAATTTAAATCTTTCAGCTGAAAAACTTTGAAACTCAGCTGAAATCCAAAATGCCATTGTCACTCAGAGTATTTTGGATTACCTTCCAGCCCATTACTCTGTCATGCAGGTCTTTAGTTGATAAGGTGACATCAATCCAGCTTCTTCCACGTGCAGATTGAAACGTTGGCAATGATTTTGGATCATTCCAAATAAAAAGGTTCTTCTTAAAAATGAATTCTATAACGAGCCGGCTTCATCTTGTGATCTATGATCGGTAATTTTATTTCCCCATAGAGGACTATGAAACTTGAAATCTCTTTCTAAAAGTATGGATGATGTGCTCAACTGTTCAAACATATTTTCAAGTTCCATGCAGATTCTTCCTTCTTGTGAGTCGGTGTGAAGTATGACGATACCACAGTAACTTCGGTATTTCCCACTGACAAATTGGCTGCTACTATGTTTTCGCTAGTAAATTTTGTCAATACAGCAATATTTTGGTTTCTTACTGCTATTATTGCCTTCACGCAAGGGTGAGTAATTATTGTCCATCCTAGGGGAAGTCCTATTATTTTTCCTTTAATTGCATATGATTCCTGTAACAAGTAAATATTTGGAATATTGTTCCCAAACAAATTTGGGAGTTCCTTTGTCTCATATTTACTCCGACCTATATTATGTTGAATAACGCGTCAAGAATTATCATTGAAAGGTTTATTATTCATAATTCGTCTGTTTAATCAACTGATCTCTTTTCCTGATAAATACAGGGCAATTCTCCGATGTTAGAATATGATCCGTTCGAATAACAATTTTTGTTCTTTTGCGATACTATTTACAGTTTCTGCATTCTGGATTTTTCTTTGTGCAATTTTTATAGTTATGAATTTCCAAACACTTGTAGCAGCTATCTTCTTTTTGCATAAATTTAGATCAAACATGCCCATATTTCAGACATTTAAAACATCTAAGGGGTTTCACAAATTCTCTAAGTCTATACGATCCGAAACCACACTGTACCTTTGCTTTATCTTTAATTATTCGGAACGCTTTCGGGCCCAAACTTAAAACCCAATTATACGAGCTGCCTCTTCCTTTTCCCCTATATAGAACTCGAATATTCACTACTATGTCAATTCTTCGTTTGACTTGATTGAGAAAATCCAATTCCTCCTCCTTCCTGGGTCTCTCACTCTTTTCCACATCATAAATAATGATCTGAGGCATTCTTATCTGTGGAGTTGCATACATTTTCATACATACCTTGCATACATTTTGCAAATTTGTATGACTGTTAATTGCATCTTTTAACTTTATTACTATTTCCGTCTTTCAACTTGAAACAGAACTCTATTTCCCATTGCTGGCTTCAAACCCATAATCTTAATTTCCATCCCCCTTGGACTGATATTCGCTTCTAATGTCTTTCTCATTTTAATCGATGAGTCAATCGCCTCTGTAATTGGTCTAATCACCAGTGTAGGCAGGTTTGCTTTAGGTCTAAGCAATGGTATTGTTTTATTATCGTTTTCATTCGCGTTTATTATTTTTTGTTGAATTTGATTCCTGTCTTCCCCCACCAACAGCTTTTTGGAGGCTTGGATCCTTCTAAAAAAGTTAAACCTGGTTTTAATGTAATTTTTTTCCCACTATGCCATCGCTGTTGAGATTTTTAACCACATTTACGAATGTTGGTCCATGATTATCATCCGTTGAATTCATTTTGGTTACTGAAGAATTTGACAAAACATTCAAAAATCAGTCTCTCAATTCTTCAGCCGCGTTACCCTCAATCTTATATTTATTGATAATATTTTCAAGTGTTTCCAATATTCCCAATGGTCCAAAAGGTTGTTTATTTTTCTCTGGTATTATTTCGCTATCACTTGCATCCACATTCTTTGCCTTTTTAGCATTTGCAATACCGTCATTTCTTTCTTTCTCTTTGCCTTTGCGAGGAAAGCACGGTTTTTTATCTTTAGGGCGATTTTCCCATGCTTTCATTTTTACATCTTTCTTTTTCCGTTGTGTGGCCATTTGTATTTTGCTATCCGTCTGCATTGAAGGTTCAATTATCTCATTTGAATCAGAATCCGGTGATTTTTTTAAAGTCTTTATATATCAATCATTTAAATCCTTAAATTGTAGTTGGTGTATCGGGGATTATCATTCAAGCTCCTTTTGGCGAGTAAAATAAATTCTCATCATCAGTTAGAATATAGCTATCATCAGCAAAGTGCTCTCCATTCGCCTTGTTTATGTCTGATTTCATTTTTTTTTTCACAAAGTCTAAATTTCTAGTGAAAAAGAGAGTAAAGCTTAAGCAAGCTTTTAACGAAATATTTGGAAAACTTTCCCAATTTTAAATTTGAATAGAGAAACACATGTAAAAAACTGTCCAAATAAAATCACAATCAATTTTTTAGCAATAAAAAACTATCTAAAATGTAACAAAAATTTCTTCTCTAATTAGATGCACTAAAGAGAACGGAAAATTTCAAACAATATTGTTGTCAACTAATATTCAACACATTTATGGACACTTTCCATAAATTGGAATTTAAAATTAGTAAACTACACAAAATAAGAGTCTCTACAATAAATAAATCTTTGGATACAGTAGGACAATATCCGAGTCCTGCAAATAGTTCATGCACTGAACGCAGATATCGATAGCAGTTTCTTAAATGGTAAACACACAACAAAATGGCTACCCAAACAAGTGGGCGTTTCTGCCATAACTACACTTCAGAAAGTCAGAAACTTCCAAGATGCTAAAGAATTTTGAAATAAAATTCAAAAACCTGTTACTCCAGGGTTTCAGCTACACTTGATCATCACATTCAACAGAAATTATCCATCATTTTTCATTTAATAGCCATATTTTGAAGAGCACAAGAAAATATCAACTACACCGATCACTGCGGATAAGTGAGAAACCCAACAAGATTCCCGCCATTGAGCAAATATTTATGTACCTTTAGAGGAACTTGCACTTTAGATACAACAAATTGAAAACAAATTAGAAACTTATAGAGATAAAGTCCATTTTAAAGATAAAAGTTTTCAAATTCAACCCAACTATTCAAAACGAGATTCGCCCTTTCAATTAAATACAGCCAAGTTGCTTAACTCATATGAGCATTTACAATGAGAAGAAGACAAACTATTCAAAAAAGAAATATCCATAGCAAATGAGGAAAAGTTACACTTTAAAAATGGAAGTTAAATTAAAGAGTTTTAAAATGTCAATTTATCAGAGTTTCGCGACTGAATCTGAGACTTTTTTTTCTTTTTGTTATTAGCATTCAGTTAAATTAAATGCAGGGAATTTTATCAGTAATAAACACTTACGTGTTTCGAAAACTCTCTTCATGTCTTTATGTTTTTGTACTGGATTTAAAGAGTTTGAATCTCATCATAATAAGAATCCAATACTGAAACTCTAATTCCTTAGTAGAACAAATATATTGTACAATAATTTATGATATAAAACAATATCCTCAACAGTGTATAATATTGTTTGATAATAATATCGTACAATGTTGTGCTACACACTTTACTACTTGGGTCTACTCTCTGACAATGATTCGTACAAGCTCACTTAATAAAAACCATAAAAAACACTTTCAAAATTCTTCAAGATAAAGTTTACAGCTGTTATTAAATAAATGAGCGCTTTCATTAAAACTTAAATCTTAGTTTCAAGTAAAAGAAAGCTATATAGAACAAAAATGAAAATGTAAATCAGATTTTATTTCTTCCATCATATAGTTAATCAAGGAGGAAGAAGAGAAAACACATTCGACTCATTTCGGTTAGTTGACTGGATTACAGAAAAATGGACTTTTTGGCATGAAAGTAAAAACAAATTACATGAGATTTATTAGAATTTTTCGCTGAGTGAGACAGATGCATGAATGATGAAGAGTTTTGCATATATATATGACACGGTGACTCTTATTTTTTTTATATTTTATTTCGTTCCTACAAAACTTTTTCTTTCTGTGCAGTGTTTGTCTTTCCTTGCCGCTTGATAAAGTATTTTCGACAGGAAAATTTGAAAGAGAAAAAGTAAAGTTCAGAATAAAAGAAAAAGTATTTCATATTCTATAATAAAAATGGAAACTGACGCGGTACTTTAATTATAAGGGAAAGTAAATATCAATTCATTTTTTTCAAATAATGTTTAACTATGCTGTAAAAATCCAAAAAATAATTTTTAATATATTTTACTCGAGGATAATCTGAATTGGTTTTTTATATAAACGTGAATTAAAGTTTAATATTTGCTGCTTACGTTTTCAAAAAAAAAAGGGGGGGGTAAACGTGATAGAGGAATATTATTCTTACTACGAAATTTTGAAATTGTTAACTCTGTGTTATTTACTCATTAAAAAAATGTTACATCAAAATTTACTTATGTTTTGAGATAAATAATGCTGGATAAATATAATTTTTATTTAATTGTTTTTTGAAATATAATTTTTTCAAACCTTTATTAGAAATAAAAAATAAAAAAAATGAATGAATCATAATATTGCAAAATGTTTGATCTTATAAATCATTTGTTTAATGCCAAAGAAAAATAGAAAAAAAATGCTTAAAATGTAGAAACTATTTAAAGAAATAACAATTTCAACTAAAGAATTTCCCATAAATACTCCGAAATTTAACTTTTATTAAAAATCTTATACATAAATATGTTGTATTAGAATAGTAAAAAGCGTGAAATAACAAACAATTGAAACGAAAGATTTTTCACAAAAAAAAAGGAAAAATAGAGTTCTTTCTTCTTAGGAAATGAAAATAAAATTTAAATATTGATGCGACATAAAATTTAATTAAATGACTTAATAAATTTTATATTTCCAAGTATCTTGCACTTTTTTAGACGTTTTAAATTGCACTAACTTAGATGCTTCTTTTTTATTTATCAATGGTAACTCCTTTTAATTTTTATATGAACACACATATTATAAGAGAAGTGTCAATAACTAAAAAAAAAGAAAAGAAACCATCGACGGTTGATAAGACCCTGGATACAATAAAATAGATTTTCTAAAGATATATATGCATAAAAAATTGAAAAAAATCAGTGAATTTCTTATTTACAGTCCATATTATTATTAAAAAAAAGATAATATTTCAATTATCTCCATGCAGTCCATTTCTTCAATAATCTGAAAGTGATGTTGGACCACAGTGGCCTGGTGGTGAGGTCTCAACTTCGAAACCGTAAGGTTTCAGATGCGAGACCCGATTAAACCGAGGAATCGTCATGTAAGCAGGTCTGGTGCACGTTAAATCCTTCGGGGTCAAAGGTCCCCCAACTGGTGTGGTGTGGAAGTTTGGATAGGGAATTCCAGCTCAGGTGTCGTCCTCGTCATCTGACTACAGTTCAAAATTACGAAGTACGTCCGAAAGCACCCTAGTGTTGATTTCAATGGGACGATAATATAACTAAACCAAACCAAATCTGAATGGGATATTGTGAGTTGGAAGAAATCCACTGCAGCAAAAATTTTTATTGTTGTGCTCACTACCAGATTTATTTGTTGATCTAAAAAAAATGTTGCTTTCATTGCTCAATGCACTACATTTCACATTATATATCTTTTACCTTTCTGTGAGTATATATTTCAATTAAATCAAATTTTGCAACTTCAGAAAGAGAGAGAGAAATATCAAAATATTAATGTTTCACAATACTGTTACTATGAAAACGATATTTAAAAATAATATCAACGATTATTTACGTTTTAAAAGAATAAATAAATTTACTTCCTGAAACGTAACAATAAATACTTGATTCCAAAGAATTCAGTAGATAAATAATAAAGAATAAATTGAATTTAGTAAAATGACTTTTTTATTTTGAATTACCTATAATTCCCTATTGTTTTATAGGAAACGAAACAACTGTTTTATCTGAGAACACAAAAAATGTTTTTGGAAAAATCTATAATTTTTAACAATTTGAAACGATTTCATTTTAGAAAGTCACGTCAATATCAATTTTTTATAAATTTGTTGAATTCTTTTTAGTTCTATGAAATATCAATATTTTATACTTCTTCAAAACCTCATTTAAACCACGATGTGAGCCAATTTTCCTGAACCTTTCATTTATCAAGTACTTTCGTGTTAGAAAATTACCTGCCACCCCTTACGAAAAAGACATCTATTACCTTTTCTCTTTCTTTCATTTAAATTTTCAGCATCGTGGCCTTCTAAGGAATAAAACTTCAATTTTATTGGCAAGTCTCTACTTACAGGACAAGCTTTCTGTCTCTTTGTTCGGTTTTGTATGGGTCTTTCTGTCAGTTCATGTAACCCATTTTCTACTTAATTTTCCTTTAGATAAGACAAAGCTATCCATTTATTGCATTAGACATCCCTGGAAGAATGTTTATTTCTTTATCTTCATTACATCCCTTCCCCACAACCCTGCCAGATTTTATAATAGTAGTTTGTGCTATTCCTTTTAGTGGAACGACTGAAACATTCCTGGACTCTATTATTATCTATTAATCATTTAAAATATATTACATTATCCTCATATTCCTCCTTCCGTTTGTTGAAAAGAATACTTAAACTCCCACACCAATGCTTCTTCTTACACCGAATGGAACTATTTTTTTTTTACACCTTTATCAGAAGAAGTAGAATTTAAAGATCAAAAATAAAAATAAGCAAAATAATCACATATAGTCAATTATTTATCTAACATTCTTTTATGATAGGACATAAAATTTGCTTAAATAATCAAACAATTGTAATTTGCTGTATTTCTTTTTATGCGAAATTAGTCTCCATTTTCTTGGTTATAACTGCCTTCAGTTTGTGTCATTCATAAATACAATTTTATAAACAGATTAAATTCTATGATAAAAACAATATAAAAATTTAGAATTAAATGAAACTGTTCAAATGATTTAAGATAAAAGTAAACCCACATTTTTAAATATCCTGTTTTTTAGGATTATTCTTTTTTTCTATAATTCCTTGATATTTAATAATATTGTTGAAAGCAAATTAAAATAGTTGATTATTGCTTTCTCCTTTGTTAATTCGAATATTTAATTAGTTTTTTAATAACTTTCTTTAGCATAGTTATTTCATATCTTCAGATTTCAATATCTGAAGAATTGGTGCTAACACTATATTTTTTTTCATTTAAATAACATTATATCTTTGAAAAAAAAATCAGGTAAACACGTGTCCATCGGTAGGTGGGGTTTATGAGTTTTGGTGGAATGGACAACCAGATCAGTAGGGAACAGTTCTAGTCTACATGTCAAAAATTAAAAGAAAAATCTAATTTAATCGCAAATAGAAAGTCAAACTAGACAAGGTTTCAGTGCAATCGTTCGCACCACCGAAATCAAGTCACTACCAATATCTGTTAAATAGGAGGTGCTATTACATCACGTGCTGGGACCATTCTTGCAGTTCTGTTGAAGAAAGTACCGCACTTTTCTCTTTTATTTCCGATTGGTTCGCCGAAGGAATAACGGGGTTCGGCTGAACTTATTCCTGGCGAAACATCACTATGTTAAGGAAATCAGTGCATTTCGCAAAAGCAGAGCCTTATTCTGAACTGAAAAAATATATCACTTCCGTAATCTTTATAGTTATTTTAGTTATAGTTTATATCCACCTATTTAATGTGCTCCTAGCACACTTACCTGACGAATAATTAGAGTGCTGTGCTCAATTAACGTCCCAATAACATTAACTTAAATTACCCTCACTTAACCAAAATCTGTAAGATTATCCAATTTAAGCATTTTTTGAATATATATATATATATATATATATATATATATATATATATATATATAGTTAATTTAATTAATAACTATTTTTAAGAGTAACCGATCAATATGATAAATCTATTAATTACATTAACTACAGTTTATGCATCCATGCAAAATATAGATATATTGCTATATATATAGAAATTGCAAAATTATAACATATTTTGTATAACATGTAACAATATCATGTTTAAAAGTTTTTTTTTTCCAAAATTTATATAAGTGTCTTTTAAAATGAAAATGGTTAGTATTATACAGACTCGTTCTATATTCAACTATAAATGAATTCATTTTTTTAGAAGATTGTATGGATTATCTCAATGATTCAACTGCCAAAAAATATATAAATATGCGATTCGTTATTTTCTATAATAAGGATCGACGGATTATGAAGTTATTTTAGTCTGCTGGACGATTATATAAAATTAAATAAAGCAAAGTCAATATTCAAAAACATTTCATATAGATGTCAGATATATCTATATGTATTTTCTAAATGTATTTTCAAGAGAAAAACCAGCTGAAACTTTATCATCAAGAAACAAAAAGCTCATTCAATAAATTTTAATAAATATTATAAAAGTGATATTGTCTTTATTTTAAAAACAAGCACTTTAAGTATCCTTTATATCAAGTTTTAGAAAAAAAATGTAGAAACGTTTAAATAATAATAATAAAAAAAGGTGAAATATATATAAATATATTGAAATAATTGCATTTGACAAAAAATTATTTATTTAAATCATTGAGATAATTATGTACGTGTAGCTCAGGTTTCCCTATTTATTAAAAATATTAATTCCAGAAAATCCAAAAGTGTTGTGTCTTGTAGAACACAAATTAAATAATGTTCTTCAAACAATGTTTTTTACTGAACATAGACACAATCAAAAATTAATGAAGTAATCTAGTAAGGGAAATCACAAACAAAAAAATCCACATTGATTAAATTTGATTTAAAAAAGTTTTCAACGAATTCTTTCAGAAGAAAATCCTTTGCAATATCGGTTAATTCAAAAATGTCCGTTGATTTAAAAAGATTTCATTACATAGTTCATTTTTTAATGCTACAACTGTTATTTTCATTACAGGAAGTGCTTTTTTTAATGCTTGAAATATATTCACGAATATCTTGATTTAAAGAAAAAGATTTTTTTGTAATGTTTCAAACAAAAACAATTATAAAGATTTATAAGAAGAGGCGCTTCAACCCAGCACTCAGACCGAATACAGAGAAATTTCTAATACAGAGAAATTTCCGAATATATTTTATTCATTGCTCTAACAAATATTTCTGAAAAATATCATTTGTCCTCTCTTATTGATTGAACTCTTTGGATATTGTGTAACTAATTAATATAGGGTACTATTTTTCCAAAATTTGGAACTTTGCTTGTTTTTCAAAGTAATTAGCGACGCATTAAATCTTATAACATTAAATGATATACATATGTAATCAGCATGTGATACGTATCGAAATATTTTCTCTGAAAAAAGAGGTTTTTACAAAATAAAGAAAATGCCGATCGAAGCTTGGTCTCCCAGGTACTTTTATTATAAATATAATCAGAGAATTTTTTTCCTCAAATACCGAAAAGACTGTTCAATATTAATTTTTTTTCAGTATAAATAACCACTTATGGAATTATGAGTGGTAGTTTTATAATTGAAGTAATTATGGAATATAAGCACTATTTTATTTCTCAAAATGAAGCTTTGCAACTACATTATTAACTGGACAGTAAGTATGATAGTATTTATGTTATAGTTTACAAATAAACAAAAACGCGGAAAGTCGTACATTTTTCTATTATGGAAATTAAAAATTATGAACTAAAGAGATAATGATTGTATAAAGGTTTTGGAAGTGTGCAAATTAAAATAATAATGAATGAATTTGAATTCAAATTTCATTTTTTTAACAATATTTCTTTTCAAAATATCAGCAATAATAATATTTATTTCGAAATGACCGATTATTTCTGCCAAAATATGTAATTAAATTAAACAACTTTTGTTTGTCTAAAGATAGTAACTATTTTATTATTATTGATTATGCATCAACTTGTAAAATAATTATGATGTATTGCTACTTACTTTGGACACTAATATGGCTTTATTATATTAGCACTCAGTTTGCAATTCATTAAGTACATCGGTGACAAACCTTATCATTTGAAGCTATTTTAATGCGAGAGAAAATTGCTTGCAAAAATTCCATGAATTTCTAATTGCTTATGCTGAATGTTTGAATCTTCATTAAATCTTGAAGATAAAATTTTCAGATGGATTATCATGCATACATTTGTAACTTTAGGTAACATTATTTTTAAATAAATAAATTTATCAATAAAAAAACAGGGAATGGAGCTATACTATGGAATTATCTTACTATTACATTACATAATCATTACCATGAAACCATTCAGATGTCCATAAAATTAATAAAAAAGATATATGTTCGACAGCGACACTTAACTTTACCTTAACAGTTAACCTTACCTACAAGAAAATTACACAGTTGCCTATGAAGATCATGGTTTGTTTCCCTTTGTATAGCAGTTTAATCAATAATTCACAATGTTTAAGTCTTAAGTAAGGAGATCGTGATATTGAGATTCCATATAAAAGTGAAATTATTTAAAACCTTCTTGTCATGGACAAAGCCAAAAATCAGATGATGCCACACGGTATGCAAAAATCAGATGTTACAACAAGATATTCATGTATAATTAACTTATCCTAATACAACTATTTTTCAAATAAATATTTTTTTTCACATCCAGAAAGAGATATTTATTGGCTATTATTTAAAAGTTTTCTTTGCTGTTGTTATTGATTTCTGTCTAAATATTCTTAAAAAAGTTCGATTTTTAAATTTTGAACAGTGTTAGTCCATATTTCCGAGAGACAAGTTGTTTTCTATCTTTTAGAAGAAAGAATAATCTTAAATATTTTGCAAGTTCATTGTTTGTTTCATTGTTGATTAAAAACTGAGAGCTTGGAATTGTTTTCTATGAAGGACATTTTATCAAAATCACATGTGTTAGAAACTGAGAAAGGCAATAATTTAAGGCAAAATACTCGCAAATTAATAATCATCCAAGGATTAAATTAAGCTTCCCATGTTTAACATCCTCTGTTCTATATGTATTGTAATCTGACCAAGAAAAAAGTAAAGTAATTTTTCTTTCTAGG